>JAEMWC010000074.1:387500-620000 GCA_016490735.1 Pachyseris speciosa
TGTGAGAGGAATTTTGAAACTACAAATTTTGTTTAAAAGAAGTCCCAGCTGGCTGACCTATAGCCTCCTTTGCAGCCATTGTTTGTGTTGGTCCTATTCTCCCTCCCCACCAACGTCTGCTGAACTGAGCCAAACATTCCATTCCAGGAACTGACCAATCACATCGTGGCTTTTAAATTTCGGTAGTTAAGTTCCCATAGCTTTCTTTGTGGCCATCGTTTGTGTCGGTTCTATTCTCCCTTCTGATTGAATACTCAGACATAATGAGAATGGAAAGTCTGGCTAGGTTCAGCAGACGTTGGTGGGCAGGGAGAATAGGACTGACGCAAACAACAGCTGCGAAGGAGGCTGGCTGGCCTAGGGATTAATGAAATGTGGGTTGGACCAGCCATCAGTGTCTGCCTGTGGTGGGTCCACTTTAAGGGAACCTCCACTCTTACAACAAATTCATGCTAAATTGTTGGAAATAATATTACTTTTTTCCAAAATTTGTTTTCAAACGTGGATATAGCATTTAAGTGTAGAAAAAAAATTGATATCATTATCGCCTAATATCGCTTTCAAATTTCCCAGGCGTGGCCATTTTGGATTTGATGACGTGTAATGGTTGCAACTATTGTCACGAAGCAAATGAAGCAGAAAATCCTTTGTGTTGAACAATAGGGCAACCATTAGACATCATCAAATCTAAAATGGTCGTGCCTGGGAAATTTAAAAGGAAAAATTTATAGGCGATGATGATATCCATTTGTTTTGTACACTTAAATGTTATATCAACGTTTTAAAACAAAATTTGAGATCTTCTAATAATCACCTACAATTTAACGTCAATTTGTTCTAAGAGTAGAGGTTCCCTTTAATCTTCTTCAGTAACAGAATCCGCCTTGAAGAGCGTTAGTTACAGATAAACGAATGAAATGCCATCAATGTCTGCCTTAGGGAGGTGTCTGCCTATGGTGGTGGTGGGAGTCGAGTCAAATCTTCCTCATCAACAGAATTTGTAAATCTAATGACCTTTGTGTGTATTTTTTCTCGTCCATAATGATATGTTCTTATTTCCTCCGAAGTAAGTTTGCTTGGCAACATATTTTCAAGCACCTTTCATTTAGAAAAAACCTGATTAAAAAAATGTTGTCGGGAGAAGAGTACAAACCACAACCAACATTACTCACTGGTTTTCTGGGACATTTATGGACTATTTACTTATTTGCATTTTAAGAGATGTTTATTTTCATTGAAGATTAGCATGAACAAAGCTCACTCCGAACACTCGTGTTTAAGGGATTTATGGCTGCATTTCATTGACTACTTTCAAAGAAACGTTGACAGTATCCATCTGTTTTCCAAATATTTCTGTCCCAAGAGCTGGCTGTAGTGCCACAAGGAAAAGTTTTGAATATTAATGTGCACTGTTTTAGCCCTCCCATAATTTCGTATGGTCGTATCATTTATGCTTTATACCTTCTTTCGACAATGTTTCTTTTAGGTGTTTGTATTTTTTTGTGTGGCTAGTCCCAGAGCAGGTTACAACAGTCTTGCCATTTACTTATCTTTGGGCATTGATCAAGGTCCTACCACGTCCCCCATTTTAAAAATACCATTGGAGTAATTTTTTTAGTCATCGGCAGAGTAGGTTACAACAGTCTTGCCATTTACTTATCTTTGGGCATTGACCAAGGCCCTACCCACGTCCCCCATTTTAAAAATACCATTGGAGTAATTTGTTAGTATGTAGAATCTCTCATAAGAGATGTTCTCCCGTAAGGACCACAGTTTAGATACCAAAAGTGGTTGCTTACAAGAAATTCAAATGCTTTATTCATAGTTGTTACAAACAAACCATTGTAGAATGTTGATGCAATTCGGTGATTTGTTACCAGGGTCCACTGCTGCAAAGCAGAGTACATTATGGTCAGTGATAATGGGACTTTTCAAGCGATCAGAACATGGTAATTTGTGATATACTGTTCCTTATTAAATCGTTTTTCTATTCTTTTGGTTGAGATAAGAAACACTACGTGCTCTGTTGAGCTTTAGAGCTGTTTGTGGCAAATTTGGTTTCGGTTGAATGCTCGACTTTGCTTTTAAGAAGCTTAAACAGTTACAACAGAAAACCTTTCAGTCTAATAAGGGATTTGACGGCATCTTTTTTTTTTTTATGTATATATAAATGTTTATAGACAAAACTGTAGTCTTGTTGTTTTCACCCATTTATGTTATATAAGGCTTCTTTTTTTTTACCGTATCACAGATGCCAATATTTATAGACTTGTTGAGAAGTTAGACTGGCTTTAGTGACTGTATTGATGGTTACTCTCAAGAAATGTGCACTGGAAAGTAGAAAAGCATGACAACATTAAGTTAGACCTTTTCTTAACCAATCTTGCAGATGCATTTTTGACGCGGTGTCAAGAGCAGCTGAGGTCATTTTACAACAGCAGCATGAGTCAGGTGATGATTTCCCCTTGGAACCCTGACGACACTGTGGACATTGATAAGCTGTACGTGGAGTTATCATTCCTGAGAAATGAGAGAAAACCTGATGGAACAACAAAGAAGAAGCTTGAAGACTACGGCGAGATATTCAGTAGCCACGGAGAACATCTCATCCCTAAACGAATTGTGGTGTATGGAAAGCCTGGCATAGGAAAATCAACCTTTACCAAGAAACTTGCTGTAGACTGGTCGAGGGGGAAGAAGGGGATCCTAAAGAAATTCGCTGTTTTACTTTTAGTTAAACTGCGAGACGTTTCCGACGCGCAAGACCTAAAGTCCATGCTAGAAAAAGCTGAACTTCTGTCTGCCGATGACCCGACGGTCTTTGATAGTTTATACAGCTTCATTATTGAGAACCAACAGAAAGTCCTGCTTGTATTGGATGGTTATGACGAGTACAGTGGTGAAAAGGCGTCACCAGCTCACCAGATTTGGAGAGGCACCCTACTGAGAGATGGTTTTGTTGTGATGACGAGTCGACCGACAAAAGATGAGCTCATAACGTCAAGTCATGCCCAGTTCGAGATCAGTGGGTTCAGTGAGGAGCAAGTGATACAGTTCGCACTCAAGGTTTTCAAGAACCCAGAGGACGTGAGGCAGTTTACTGGTTTCTTGACTGAACGCCGCCTGTGGGATATGGCAGAAATACCTCTTCTCTTGCTGATGCTTTGTCTCAGCTGGAAGGAAAAAGGCCGTGAAGAACTATCAGCTTCTCATGCGAAGCTGTATGAAAGCTTTCTGGAGACCCTGTTCAATCACATGGCAGCTAAATACCCTGATCAGCCGTTTGCAAGTTTAGATGAATACAAAGAAGACCTCGCAAAGTTAGGCAAACTCGCCTTTGATGCACTTTTGGAGGACTGCCTTGACCTCAAGCTCGACAAAGTGCCCCAGGATATTAACGATCTCATCCAGAAACTAATTAACTTTGGTTTCTTTCAAATTTCCAAGCTTTCGAGATCAACTCGTCCTGAGCAAGTTCTTGTCTTTCTTCATCAATCTATCCAAGAGTTTCTTTCTGCCTGGTTTATCATTCGTGAATTGAAGAATGCCGAGAAAGGAGACCTTACCTGCCTGTCGAGAATTGATTCATTTGAGAAGATTCAGAAGATGGTTGAAGTTCTGAAGTTCGTTTGTGAGCTGTCATCAGAAGCTGCTGGCGCTGTCCTTGGGCACCTGCAGTCAATAGGAGAGAAGGAAGGTCTGACAGAGTGCAGCTTCTCTGAGACACCGTCTATTAAAGACCTGTCTAAAGATCAAAGAAAGTTTCGTATTATCAGCTTAGATTGTTTGCTGTCTTGTCCAGCCTCAGAAACACAGGATGTTTACCCTCGATTCCTCCAGTGTATCAACAGTGTAGTAGTCGTAGATTGTGATCACCAGTTGCCCGTCGTTGCAAGAGAACATTTGTTCAATGTTTCCATTGGAGCTTTACCAAATAATTTGTTTTTCGACAAAAGATATGTTTCCGATGTAAATTATGACGTGTTCTCCGTCATGCGTGACTTACAAGCTCTCGTTGTCACCCCTTATGGTGCTACCAAGGTTGATGCAAGACAGTGTACTGATCTCAGGCTCAGCGAATTCTATCTTAAAGCAGAAGGACAGCAAATGATTCTATGTCGAACTCGCGTTGTCAAAGAGGCCCGTGTTCGTGCTCTGAAGCCTGTTCAACTGCTCCGTGCATTCTCATCAGCAACAGAGTCTCCTCCTCAGAAGTCTGTTGATCGACACGCCTCACAGAATCAGAATAACAGCAATGCTTTGTGTCTGACTGAAAATACATCTGACCTTGTTCAGAAACATTCTCTGTCATTTGTTAGAGAGATTGAAATTATGGAGCCAACAAGTGAGGAGTTCACGGTTATAAATAACTTGTTGGCTTCTACCGTGAATCGGCCTCGAGTTATAAGCATTTCTGGTCTCCCTTATTGTAGTCGTCAGCTGATTAAAACTTTTCTCTCTCGCATTCCCTTCACTAACAATCTCTATGAATTTAAACTCACTGATGTCAATTTGTCACCCAACTCTGCTGCTGACATTGCGAAGTCACTGCACCAGGCCCCTAACTTGCAGAACCTTAACTTGTCAATCAACTTTTTATACGGTTCTGTGAGTGAGTTGGCGGTGAATCTTAATCATGTGTCACAACTGACTCAACTTGGGTTGCGTGGTGTTCATATGGGAGAAGAAGAGTGTCGATCAATCGCTGCAGCTCTAAAACACCTCCCTTGTTTAGAATTTCTGGATTTATCAAACAATCCGCTGGGTCAGGGAATCATCGAGCTGGTCAAACACTTCAGTAGCGTGCCTCATCTGACTCAGCTGCACCTGGATAATACACAGATGGGTGAAGAGGAAGTCACAGCAGTGGCCAGCAATTTACAAAATATTTTAAATTTGAAGTCGCTAAGTTTATCATACAACCCGCTGCATCAGGGAGTCACTGAGCTGGTCAAACACTTCAGTAGCGTGCCTCATCTGTCTAAGCTGCACCTGGATGATACACAGATGGGTGAAGAGGAAGCCACAGCTGTTGCTCATGCACTAAAGGATGTGCCGGAGCTGAAGGTGCTTTACTTATCCTGCAATCCACTGGGCAGAGGAGTAAGTGAACTGATAAAGCATCTCAGTAGTATTCCTCAGCTGAGGCACCTGAACCTGGATGGTGTTAAGATGACAAAGAAAGAAGCCAATGATCTGTTGACAGCATCGCCATTTGGGGCTTCACCATTTGGCTGCACCATTTGGTCAGATTACCATGTAAGTTTTTTTTACTTTATTGAATTTTGTTACTTTGACTGAATTTGGCAGCGTGTGATACTTGAAAGACTCTCAGTAGCTTGTTGAAGTAATAAATTCTACTTGAGGAAAATGGAGGTGAATTGTTCGTGGACTCGTTATGTTTATATCTTATTTGAGAGAAAATAGCTGAATAGCGTATTTGGAAAGTTCTAGATGAGAATAAATCAGATCCTTTTACAAGGGTTTAATTTAAAACGAAAGAGATACATTAAAGCTGTTTGCCTAACATCTGTCGCAGGTGACATACGGGATATTCCAAATAACAACAAGTTACAAAACTCTATCCAAACGTTCTTTTAAGTTTCACGGGTTCGAGTCTCTTTCGTGCTCACTAATACATTTAAGACCAAAATATGACATTAATTACTTTTTGTCTTCACTGTTTCTGGAGATCATTTTGTCGTTTTCTTCGTTGTACGTTGCCCGGGGGGAGGGGGGGGGGTACTAAAAAAATTTTAATAACGGGAGGCTCCGCCCTGAGGTCCGACCCCTTACCCTTTTGTATACCATTTTTGTCAGAAAACGTACCCCTTTCGTATACCTTCCATTGGCAAATAGTACCCCTTTCATATAACTAAAACAGGAAATCCTTTTGTCACTTTCGCATAGCGTTCAATACGTTAAAGCAGTACAGTCATAAGGTATGTGTGTTCGAAATATTTTAATGAACGGCCCTTTTGAATACCCCAATGACAGATTTCCCCACCCTTTCATATACTTCCACTCGTGAAATCCCTACCCTTTCATATACCTGAAGCGTGAAAAAGGTACCCCTTTCGGGCGGAGCCTCCCCGTATAGGCCATTATAGGGAGTACCCCCCGGGTATATTACTAACTCCCTTATTTATTTAGTTTTCGTGTTGCACGATCACTCTTTTTAGCTTTATTTTGTTTCTAACGCTTTTGCAGTTGTGGAATTTGTTCTTCCAGTCATGGTGTAAATTGCATGAAAAAAATTTATGACTCTGCGCCGGGTTGTCGTGCTACAGTGCTGAATACACTCGTCTTCAAAAACTCGACGAAATGCATTTTTAATTACCGGAATTTCGAGATACACTGTAGCAGAATTAGTTTATCAATTATCATTTAAACCAAATTTTTCAACTATTGTAGAAACTGACGTCTTGTCTCAGTTCTTACAAAGTCTTCCCTTTATGTCTTTATATTCAATATTGACAAATCTTGCTGTGTGTTCTCCTGTCAGTGCTTTGGTTTGTTTTTCGTCGCATTCAACAAGAATGTTGGCCACCATTGGATAATCTTAATAGCTTGCAGGCGAACGTTCCCGGAAATTATTCATTCAACGTGTAAACGGGTTCTGCTCTTCAAACAAATTTTAAGACTTTTCAAGGAACTCATAATTATAATACAAGAAATAAATTTGATCTACGATTACCATCAATTAGACGTAATTGGGGAAGGCAAAGATTAGCTATTCAAGCGGTTAAAGACTGGAACTCATTGAGCAAAGACATTAGATTCTCAAAGTCTCTCAAATAATTTAAATTTAAATTTAAAATTTCTAAGCAATTTTAACCAATTTTTCGCTTTTTTCTTGTATTTTATATACGTATTTTTATCCTTATCTCTTTTTAACTTATTTCTATTATTGTTAGTTTTTATTATATGTACTTAGTTTGATTTTTACTATTTTAATCTTTTTAATCATTATTATTTGTTTGAAACTTTTATATATAGGGCCTCTCTGAAAACCACTGCTGTGAGAGAGCACCCTGTATAAATAAATAAATAAATAAATAAATAAATAAATAAATAAATAAATAAATAAATAAATAAATAAACATGTATTGTCAGCATGTTTAAAATGATGGATTTTAATCAGTTAAGCCATAGGAAGTTACGCTTCGCTTAAGATAAAGCAGGGATTTTTGATAACCGAGTTTGAGTCGGTTTTCCACGTTTGACGTAGCAGCGGATTGAAGATAGGTTGATATTTAACTTTCAGATCATCTTCCCGGCTTTAGAAAAGTGAGAAGCGAAGAAATAGTCTTCGTCGTGTTGTTAAATAACAGATTTTGTATGTTCGCATTGTTTGGTCTGTTTCGTGTTTTAGTTAGAACTAAGAAACCAGTTCAAAGTTTCGAAACCACCAAAAGTTTAAGGAAAATACTTGCATGAATATATCAACACTATTTTTTTTTACAAAGTGTCGTCATGAAAAAAAGGGAGATAAGATATTTTTTTAGTTTTTTTTTTCAGTCGGTTGTAATGGTATAAGAGGTGTCAATAAATTGTGCAGTTTAGATTACAGTGAAGAGGGAAAAGCTGCGGTGCTACTCATGCACTTTTATAGCCTCCTACGCAGACGTTCTTTTGGCTCGTCACGCAATCTTTTAATTAGTTTAATTGAATTCGACACGGCAGAAATGCGACGTATGAACCGGGCCTAACTGATCCAAAGTACGATTATATAGGAAAGCTCAGTACAAGTATAATGCCTTCCTGGCCACTCAAAGCAGTAACCAGACCGGTAAACGCGTATCCAAAGTACGATTATATAGGAAAGCTCAGTTCAAGTGTAATGCCTTCCTGGCCGCTCAAAGCAGTAACCAGACCAGTAGACGCGTATCCAAAGTTAATTCTCGCACAACATTCGGACTCATTTCCCGATAAATTCAAATTATCTAGTACTTTGATTATGAAAAGTTAAATTTAAAATAACACGGAAATTGTCTTTTGGAAAGGAAAAGAAATTGCGTACACTGGAAAACTGATAAACTAAGGTTACACGGTGTTATGCGGTAAGGGTTGCCATTGTTGTTGAATAAAGTAACGCGAAGATTTGATTTCTATAGTCTCTACAAATTAACATAATAACAAAGGGTCACAAGTTCTTCAAGTGAATACCTTTGCGCGAATCAAGTCCGTTTGCACGTTTAGGGATGGTTTGAGTTTTCTTATAAAAAGCATCTCCTTAATTAGGCAATCAAATTTGTTAGAACTTCTAGTGAGCACGTGAAATTGTTCTGAAAGAAAAGATGGTACGTTCGAGTTAGGTTCGCGGCCTTGTTTGATAAATAATTTGTCGCTTTTTTAATCTGATAATCCTGACGAAACAGGCACGTACCTGAAATTCTTGGCTTATTTTGTTACGTTTTGTTTTTCTTCAGTTACGGGTTTGGTGTATTGGGGGAAGGCGACTGCACACACGGAGGGAATTGAAAGAAAAGGGTATTGCATTTGACAAGGAGTAAGTTCAAACGAGTCTCACAGTACTGGTGATACTCCAGAAGACCTAGCGGTACCTGGAACAACATAGTTTTAATTGGTTACCAAGAGACCTGAACACCACTGATCTCCACAAAGATACACAGACTGCAATGTAGATAGAAGCACATAGGGCCCGCGTGCACTGAGCCAATCCTTTATTTGTCCCTGTTATTCCACTGTGAAACACGCCTACACTGCATCGGGGTAGTTTTCTGCATCAAAATCAAAGATCAGCCTCTCTCTCCAGCGTACTCGAAGTAAATGAATAGGTTTTCCGTAGGTTTTCTCACCTTGAAAGCTTAATTCTTAGAGTAACAAACAGCCATCTGGACATTCTAAACTCAACTACCACAGGACTACATTGTTTCCCTGAGGCGCAGACGTGTTTCATTGGGGGGAACTGTGCTTTGTTTTGACGTTGAAACGCTTCATCAAAATTTTTGTTCGCTGAGGAAGCAAAACTGTCCTTTAAACTTTGGCCAATTTGGCAAGATTTGGTGAGGTTTCAAAGCAATTTATGCACTTGTAAAACCCAGTTTTGACGAAAATACAAAATTTGCTCAGTGCGGTCGGGTACTCATGCGCATGTGCGAGTTGTTTTAGTTACACGACTGACCACATCTTATGCTCGATCCTGTTTGAAGAGTCGCTGTATGAAGGTTCCACTCTCTTTTGTAATCGGATGAGTGAAATGGTAGTACTGTAATGTCCCAAGAAAAACCTCACTACCTGAGCTGTCCAAGGGTGACAAAAATACTAACAAGTTTGATCTTAGTCATGCGCCTCCACTTCTTAACCCTACCGGGAGTTTGGACGGAGAGACTTCTAACACTTAGGACCGAGGTGATTTCTCTCTCGGGACGCAGAAGGCAGTGAAACCCGAGATGATGATAATAGATTGAGACGTATTTTCACCAGTAAAATAGTGTTCCTGTTTCATCCGTTTAAACGGGGAACCACGCAGTGGTGTGGTCAGTCGCATAGCTGAAACTACTCCTACGAATCAGGAAAGAGGTTGTTGTGACTTATGACACAATGCACAGGAGAGTTTTGTTAACCTGAATTCCTGATAACTCGAACTCAAAGCCGTGTCGTCCTCATAAACCACGACAGTAATTACTAAAAGCCGTGGCAACTGTAACTAACTCCAGCGGTTTTTTTGTTGTTGTTGTTCCCGATAAACCATTGCACTTATTACTAAAAGTCGTAGCAACTGCAACTAACTCGACTCTTATGTTTCGTGTTATTATCGCTATTGGTGCTGTACATCCAAGGGGATTGGCCTTTGCGGCTGCGTTCACCCTACACTGCATCGATTCTTGTGCCTGCACCAACTGATTAGAAATCGTTCCAGTGTGCTTCGCGTCACTTTGTGCTGTTTTGATTGGCTATTTTAGTGGGGGCTATTTTAGAAAGGGGCTGCTGCGTGAATTAGCGTTTGTTGAGTGAACAATAAGGCCATCATAGACTGCTGGCACAATAGTTATGCGGAGCAGTGTGAACATAGCTTTATTCCAAACATTCAAAACATGTTTATTAAACACTGCATGGCGTTGCATCCTGGAAGTTGAAGTAGATCTTCTAGTTTGATTGTGTTTTTTATTTAAAATCAAATCTGCACGGCACTTTGTAAAACCGGTCACTGGTGTGCAATGGATTCTTACTCCTCAATTGACTGCCAAACTAGCACCATGCGTGTTTTTTTGGACGCTGTGCCTTTGAAAGGCGTGGTTTATCTTTTCATATAGAGTAACAGGCACTTTGAGTTGATATAGGACGCATGCATAGGCAGCTCAACTCACAGATGGATGCACTCCAATCTCGTACCCAGAGTCTTCATTCCCGTTCACCTGCGATCTGGAAACGAGTGGTAATAGCAAGTCCGAAAATGTCGATCTTCGAGTTGAATTGCGCATGTCCAACTATATTAGATATGAAAATTGCGTCATATTATAGTTTTGTTTCTTTCCGTTCATTTAAATTGTGCGCCCGCCCTTCTGTGCAGGGTTTATGTTATGATTACAGAGTTTTTTTTTTAATTAAGGTTTTCAATGCAGTTGACATATCGAGTTTGGCTAAAATATATGTAAACATTGTACAGCTGGCAGAAACATATATTTTGATATATTAGAGATCGAATGTAGATACTTATTACAACGTTAATTACACTATAAACATTGTATAATGTATCGTCTTCACAAGTTAAGCCATGAGCGTAACGCTCGAGGGGGACTAGTCTTACACCATATTGCCTTATTTCACTGCGAATAAGTGAAGTTGCTTTTGCCGGAGATGAAAAGGACCTCAAACTAAACTATATCATGTAAATTAATCAGAAAATAAATAAACATCCGTAAATGTTTATTGTTGATTACAGGCGTCACTGAGCAAAATATCATGACAATGTTTTCTTGGTGGGCGGATCTTTTCTTATTTCAGTCCTTTCCACTCCAGTAGGTACATGGGGCCAAAAGCCATGGGTATGTTGGTTTACCTGTGTGTTTACCATTCATAAAAAATCAGGGAAACCTTTCGGAAGGAAGAAGGAACACGGCTTTTTGGGATGTTTCTGGCGGAAATGTTTTCAGAGAAACGGTGGTGGCTAGTTCCAGACTCTCTCTATACATTAGAGTGAATTGCACAAATGAATTTCTCAGCCTGGAAGTTTGTCTACCGTTTACGCAAAGCGTGAACTGACCAGAGTTCCCATGGAAACGGTAAACAACCCTTGACAAACAGAGGCGTTCCTGGGAGATGTGGTGAGTCCATCGCCAAGCCTCCACCCAACCCAGATATGAGATGCTTGGTAGTCAGACCTTCCGCGCTGTAGTCACGTACTCTTAACAATTAAGATCCATTCCAGATAACTTCTCCACGCGGTCTAGTTACCATCGATCTAGGGCCTTTACTTAGCGTTTAAACTCAGTTCTCATGATTTGTAAACTTCGAGAGTTAAAGAGATACGGCACCATTTACGATATTTCACAATTTACAGGATTCACCTTGTAAACGCCATAATCTTTGTTAAGACCGCCAGGATATGATCCAAAATAGGTACTTTCGTCTCTCTTTAAAACTGTCGTTGCCTAAAAATGCCCAAAGCCTATTTTTTTTGTATTATGTAGAAGCCAGAACGACTAAAAGCTGCTCCTCAGATAAAGTTTTAGGCTGACGAAAACGGCAAATCTCGCCGCTCGCTCTCGACTCTCTTCGTCCTTGATTTTCGCCATCATGTGTCAACTACAATGAATGACTGCTGACAAGAAATAAACAACTCTCACAAAATGATGCCGGCAAAGTGTCGTGGAAAATGCGAAAGAATGTATGCGCTGTTGCTCATTACAACAATTGGTTCTAATTATACAGATAATATATTTGCTATATTGCATTGCATTTTCATGCGTGTTTGAGAAGCCATATAAAAGACTCAAGCTTCGTGTTTCATCAGGGGTTCCAAACACCTTGAACAATAAAAGCACTCCACGTCATAACCTACTGGAAGAGATCTCAAAAGCCTTTTGAACGAACCCTTTGACTCAAATAAGCCTTCTTAGTTAAATTGTTTCGCATTGATATGTTGGGCAAAAATGTTTGCATTCGCCACTTCCTCATCTCCCATAACACACTTTGTTTTCCTCCCAAAATTTTGCCTTAGAATACTTTACAATTTCTCTCGAGACGATTGTTTGTCACAAGAGAAATTGAAAACAATGGCTCTGCAAAATTTTGGGTGGCAAACAAAGTGTATTGTGGGAGATGTGGAAGTGGCGAATGGGTAGACCCTTTTTTCACTCGAGTCCTCCTCGGAAAATTAGGGGTGTGTCAAGGTCTTACAAGGTCAAGGAAGTATTTTTTTCGGAACTGTTAACGCATCGCCCACGAATACATAGTTTGTGAACAGTAGAATGGTCCTTAAATTTTTCGCATCGAATTGCTGTCGTCACCGCTGCATTTGTAAGTGGCAAGAAAACATGACCTTGCAGCAACCCAGGGGCACCCAACGACAAGTTTAGGTGGATATCTGTTCGGTGGAGTAGTTTGCCTTAGGCTTTTGGCGTCGATTAAAGAGTGCACTCGGATTTCGTAACTGAAACGTGGCCTAAAAGATTCGCATTGGGGGAAATCATAGCCCCTGAGGTTTTAAGCAAGGTCGTATTTGCTGTTTTTGGCAGTCAAAAAGGTCAGCTAGCATTTTCGAAAATAAAATAGTTCCCTAGAAAGTTCGTGGAAAGTTCATTACAGCTAGAATTTTCTCAAAGGAAGATTTTGTGCCCTCACGTTTTCGGGAAATTAAAATTTCAGCTAAGGAATCCGAATATATCAAATTCTTCTAGATAACGAAAACATCACATTAACCAGACTTCAAATACCACAAGGTACTTAAAAATGCCTTTGTACAGCTTTTGGTTGATTTAGCTCATCGTTGGGTGCCCCTGGTAACTTCTTTATTTACAGTGCATCGCTACACATTAGGGTGCGTCAGATGAAAGAGATAAAATGCAATTAGCCTTCTTTCTTGGAGGGAAACGTGAAAGAAAGCAGTTAACATTTCAACTATGAAATGGAGCCAGTCGTGTATTTTTTTTAAAAGACCTCATAGTCCGATTGTTAAAATTTAGAACTCCTGCAAGTAGCATAGTAGGTAGATTGTTTATAATATTGACGCTTGGCTTATTGACTTAAATGTAGTCGAACTTCCCTTTTCGACCATCTCCCGCAACCGATTCTTCCTTTACTCACACATGTACTATTATCATTTTTCTCGTATTTCCTTAGTTCTTTTTTGTTCCGTCCTTATTATTTTTGAATGTCTTTCCCAATGATAATTTATCCTGTAGTTAATTGTAAGTGTGGCGCGCCTACTGTAGATTAGCCCCAGCTATCTGCGGGACAGCCAATTCTCGTTTCTCTTTTTTTCTTTCTTTTTTTGTACAAATTTTGGAAATAAACCTATTTTGTTTGTTTGTTTGTACGTACCGTAAGAGACCACTTTTCCAAAATACCAAAACATTTCCAGTCAAATCACCGTAACGGGCCCTTTGCAGCTGGTCAGTCACGTGGTACGAAAACGTCATGCTGCGACGCAAGCAACGCACTGGGACTTGACAAACAAACGAAATTACCACTTTAAATGAGGTAAGCTCTTTGTTTGTCGTGTCCCAATGCGTTGCTTGTGTCCCACCATGGCGTTTTTGTACCACATCACTGACTAGCTCTAAAGGGCCCATTGGGACCTCTCGTAAGCGACCACCTCTCGTAAGCCTCGTACCTCGTTTCTCTTCGATTAGGAGATTTTCATAGGATCTACAATATTTCGGACGGATGACGGCACACAAACAAACAAGAGTCAAGAAACATACAATTGAAGTAAAGTAAGCGGTTTTTATTATTTAAACTTGTGATTTCTTTCATATTTCTAGGTTTTAAAACAATTGTTTTCCACCACACAAATCCTTATATTTTGCAACAGCACTTCGAGCTTGGGCTACCTGTGACTTGACTGCAAATTTTCGTGAACACAACCCCGAACAGAAAGCATTTTCTCCTCTTCGGCTTCGAAAAGAGATTCTCCGATGATCCATGGATCTGCTTGCCCGGGTTGATTCCCGATTTCAAACAAGCCTTTCAAATGCTGTATTTGTAAATTAGCTTGTTTGCAGACTTATCACAACTTGTGAAAAATTCCTTCCAGCAAATCTATTCCGGCATATGTGTACATTTTCGTCGGGGGTAATTTTATGCTTTCGGCTTCTTCCGGTAATTAACGAACTTTAATTTCATTGCCTAGGCTAGCAAATCACTTCCTCTTTTTGCAGGAATTAAGCATAGGATCAAAACTTCTACCAGTATGGCCGGGTCGACGAACTTACAAAATGTGGGGAGTTTTCAGTCCCACTTTGTAGCACCCGCACCCGATTGTCATCTTCAAACTGATCAAACTTGCAGCTGTAGGAACACAGTCCAAACTTGTACCGTTTTTTGTGTCTAAACATATAGTTGCAAACACTTCGACAAAAGGAATGTGAAAACACAGTGAAATAAGCAGACCATGGCTCTGAGTATCAGGGGCACCAAACGAGCCAAATCAACCAATAGCTATAGTAAGGCATTTTTTGATACCTTATGGTGTTTGAAGTCTGTTTAAAGTGAAGTTTTCATAAGCTAGAGGAAGTTCATCTGTTCGGATTCCCTAGCTGAAATTTTAATCGCCCGAAAATGTTAGCGAACAAAATCTTCCTTTGAGAAAATGCTAGCTAAAATGAACTTTCCACGAACTTTCTAGAGAACTATTTTCTTTCCGAAAATGCCAGCTGACGTTTTTGGCTGCCAAAAACAGCAATTACGACCTTTCCGAAAACCTCAGAGGCTATGATTTCCTCGTTGCGAATCTTTTAGGCCACGTTTTAGTTACGAAAATCTGAGTGCACTCTTTAATCGACGCCGAAAGCCGAAGGCGAATTACCCTCCACTGAACAGATATCTACCGAAACTTGTCGTTGGGTGCCCCTGGAGTATGTGAGCTCGTGCTCGCTGTCAGTTTGTTTTTCTTGTCCGCACTATCAGGGGCCTAATATGATGTTATCCAAACTATAAAGAATTTAAGGCAACAGACTCAATACAGTTGAATGCTGCAGTAAACAAATGGGAGTTGTTAATTGTTATGCTTGAAACTAAACACACAGAAACCTTTTCTGTTGTTCACATAAAGTGGTTTTATTTTCCTTTTAACCAGAAGCCTTCCATTCTAGAATGATTTACGCAGCCAATTAGCAATGACTGAGGCCATGTTCTACCTGGAATACCACGCTCCTCAGAGAGTCCTTGGGGTGACTTTGTTGAAACATGGGACATGAAAAAGCCTCTTCTGAGAACAACAACAATGAAGACAGCTGCCATGACATCAACTGTACAAAACTCTGCACTCTTCCCTGCAGGAAAAGAGCGGACTCCATCCCCCACTGAGCAAGAAACTGTCACAGAAAAAGCCATAAGTCCAACACTGCAACAAGAAAATCTAAGAACCCCAAGCCCGAGAGATGGAGCGAGCCCTCGCTCCCCCACTAAACCACAGACACACCCGAGGTCCCTCAACTCCAGCTAAAAGCCAGACCCAGGAAAACGCTGCCAAGAAACAAGTTGTATTGTGTGACCCTTCTTAATTATGCAAACAACTGTAATACAGCTAAGGCAAATAGTATTTTAGGCCTTATCAAAAGAACATGTCGGGATGTCAATGATGTCACAACTCTTAAGACTCTGTATTGTAGTCTTGTGAGGCCTAAGGTTGAATATGCCTTTCAGGTGTGGAATCCTTATACGAAGAGTAACATCAATCGTATAGAGTCAATTCAAAGAAGGGCAACCAAATTTATTCTTAAAAGTGATGACAATTATTTGGTTAGGCTACGTGAACTCCGTTTGTTATCTTTGGAGGATAAGAGATTTATTTGCGGATGTTGTTTTCTTTTATAAGGTGGTTAATAACCATGTTCGCCTGACCCTTGATTCTAGGGTTCGATTTTCTAGGGATGTTGACAGGGGATATGCATTGAGAAGTATGGATACTTCAACCCTTTTAACCAGCTTCTCTAGGACTTTAGCTTTATGAGGAGAATAGTTGGGGAATGGAATAGTCTCCCTCTTGATATTAGAGAAGCATCATCTGTGGGAGATTTTAAGTCGAAGGTTTCTACTTTTTTAACTCTTTGAATTTCTGTATATACATTGTACATTATACATTCTGTATATTAGTAGGTCTATAGATAGGTTGGAGTTTCCTACTAGAATGGTGCTGCGGCCCTTTTTGAGGATTCTTCCCATTTCAACACATTATCACGTTTTTAATGTTGTTGTTGTTGTTGTTGTTGTTGAAATAAAGCTGAATTAATTAATTAATTATGTAAGTAACGTGTCCTTTGAATAAAACGTGAGGTATACAAATGGACCGTGTCAAAAGTGTGTTGGGTGTTGTTCAAGCAATTAAAGTTGAGAGAATTTTCAACGCTACAGAGACATGGGCGCCAATCAATGTTTTTCCACCATTCGTTTCCGTTTGGTTTTTACACTACAGTTTTTGTTTTCGTTTTTTTTCTTTTCACGAGCTAAGGAAACTGAGTTAAGGTTGAAATGTTTCTAGTATTTCCGCTCCAATCCGCTGCTACTGTCAAAGATATTTATCTTTTCTCAATTTGGTAACTCCGGTTTTGCCTCTGATCCACCGTACATTAGCTTAACGAACCGCGAGTTCAGTTGCGAGGTACACGTATGCTATCTGTGTAGCCAAGAAATTGTAGAAATGTATAGTTTTGTATATTTTTTTGCCGAGTCGAACCGGGACGGAAAACATGATCAGTCCACCATTTGGACCTGTATAGGCACACAATGAACGATCTCGGGACGAAAACGATCGCAAATCGGCCCAGAAATCATCCGATGCGCCGCAAATTTATGGATTAAAGGTTGAATATTATCACTGAGCAACCCTAACTGTCAACACGCAGGCGGGTTTTTCAAGGATAAAAATAATACGAAACAAGATGCAAATATTGAACATGGTTGAATAAAACAAAGAATTCCCGCTGAGCGCAAAACATCAAATGAGAAACTATTTTCAACACGCTTTCCGATGTTCGCTAATCTTAACGTGCCTCGTGCCATTTCTACGTGCTTGTAGCTTGTACCGCATGTGCAAGACTGTACAGATCCGACAGGAATTTCGTGGAAAAGGTTTCTACGAAATTTGCTGGGCGTCGAAATGAAATATGCGAAATGTCTATAAGTTGGGGATGAGTATGAACAAAATTCTTCCACTTGAAATGATGCCTTCTAAGGAATCAGAGGAATGAAAAACCGTCCTCAAAACTGTGGACTTTCTAATCATTCTTACCCGTCCACTATACTGCCTCTATCTTCCCTCACACAACCTCCATCCCACCCCGCAACGCCATGTCTCGAGGGTAATCGTATGTTGAGTTGAGCTTTGTGGATACGTTACTAATTGACAGTTATGATTAGTTAAGCGAAATGGTAAAAGTTCTTGGTTTTAAACCCCTTTTTTTGTTGCTGAAAGTATATAAGTTTTACCACACCATGTTAGTTTTAAATGCATTTCTAGCCATTTCAAAGGACTTTAAAACTTTTCCGGGCGAGCGTGCCCCCGGACCCCCCTAGTTGACTCACGCTAACACGTTCGAAGTGGGCCCCCCGTCCCCTCCAGTTGTACATTTGCTGCGCGGGCCCTGCTTACCCGCCCACCATACTATCCCTGGCGTTTCCTCCCCAAACTCTATCTATTGGCTTCATTGGTATGTGCATTTGTTGCTATGGATTTGTACTTAAGAAAAATGTTTCTCCTGTATTAGTTTTGGGAACGTCATCTGTTATGATTATCACTAACACCATCGGTAATTTATAGAAAGAAAATTTCAAGCTCTAAGAGAAAAGTTAGTTTCAACTTACCGTGTAACAGCCAGGAAAAGTTACTAATCTTCTTATGAACCAAACACTGTCAGTCTGTTGAGAGCTTGCGCGCCATGTTAACTAAATCAATAATCCTCCACTGAACTGAGCAGAGAGCGGCCAAGGCTGATGACGACTGCGGCGCCAAGTAGCAATAAGGAGGTAACCACACAACACATCTAAGCTGTTTCCAGAACATTTTCTCGCAGCCTTTTGCAGCACCGAGTGATTCAAGGTGTCTTCACATCACTTTGGTCCATTTAATGGGAACTTTCTCCTGTATTGAGGCGGATTCAGTTCTCCTAGAAGGTTGGCTCTAATTGTTAACCCACCAGCTTCAGGATCATAGACGCTTTAAGTGTGATTGTGAAATTCTGTCAACAGCTGCCGTCTGTATGAGTGGCAATCGTTCCCTTGGAAATCAGCAGAAACACCAGGGACACCCACAGAAACATTGTTGCCGAAGCGTTTCCGTTTGAAATGCAAAAGTGTTCATTAAGCTGGACTGTAAGAACGGCTACTGGCAGGTGAAGCTGGATCCAGACTCGTCTACTGTGACCACCTTCAATACCCCTTTTGGTCGTTACAAGTGGACTAGGATGCCTTTCGGGATTTCTCCTGCAGGGGAAATTTTCCAGCGCCGACTACACCAAGCCATTGAGGGACTTGACGGAGTCAGGACCGTAGCAGACGACCTCCTTATCATTGGCAATGGGGAGTCGGTTGCCGATGCAGTAAAAGACCATGACACCAAGCTAGAGGCCTTGCTTACCCGGTGTCGCGAGCGTGGAATCAAGTTAAACGAAACCAAGATTGCCCTCAAGAAAACGTCCATGCTGTACATCGGTCACCTACTCACGGCCCACGAAGTAAAGGCAGGCCCCTCCAAAGTTGACGCAACCAACAATCTGACCAAGCCAACTGATGTGCAAGGCGTCAGGCGGATCCTGGGGATGACCAATTACTTAGCAAAATTCCTGCCAAAGCTATCGGACGTCTCCGCACCATTGAGAGAGTCCACCAGAAAGGAACATGATTTCCACTGGTCGGACATTGACGACCAGGAATTTGACGACATCAAGAAACTTGTGTCAAGCCCGCCGCCACTCAAATACTACGAACCAAGCCGAGCGCTTACATGTACGGAAATGAACTATGCTCAGATTGAAAAGGAGCTATTGGCCATCGTTTTTGGGGTACAGCGTTTCCACCATTATACGTACGGAAGAAAAGTTGTTGTGGACTCAGATCACAAGCCTTTGGAGTCAATATTCGGAAAGTCCCTAGCCACGACTCCGGGACGCCTCCAAAAGATGTTCATGCGTCTCCAACGTTATGATCTTGACATACGTTACAAGAAGGGATCTGAAATGTACCTGGCGGATACGCTCAGCAGACACTTCAATGGGGATGAAGTACACGTGGTCAGGTCAGAATTTGAGGAAGAGATCGAAGAAATGCCAAAGATAGAGGACATTAACCAGATGGTAGCATCAGAAGACAAGTTGGCGAGACTAAAGGATGAGACAAACAAAGATGAAGTCCTCCATGCCGTGAAGGCTGCTATTCAACGCGGATGGCCGGAGAGCAAGAGCAACTTGGCCGCGGCAGTAACCCCCCATTTCCCATTTCGAGACGAGTTAGTAGTGCAAGAAGGTCTCATACTCCGCGGAGACAGAGGGGTTATCCCAAACGCACTCAGAAAGGAAACAATCCAGGATCTACACGCAGCGCACCAAGGAATAGAGTCTACTCTAAGAAGAGCACAAGGAAGCATTTACTGGCCCAGTATGAACAATGAGGTGAAGGACTACATCTACAGGTGTGACATTTGCCTGACCTATGCCCCTCGTCAACAGAGGGAGCCCCTCCTAAGCCACGAAGTACCTGATCGCCCTTGGGCGAAGGTCGCCACAGACCTCTTTCAATTCGAGAACAAAGACTACCTCGTGACAGAAGACTATTTCTCAGATTTCTTTGAGGTAAGCCGCCTGTACAGCACGACTTCTGAAACAGTCATAAAGAAGCTGAAAAGACACTTTGCAAGATACGGGATACCAGATGAAATAATCTCTGATAACGGGTCACAGTTCACTGCTGAAGAGTTTCGTGTGCTCGCTCAAGCATTCGGGTTCAATCATACGCGCACCAGTCCACATCACCCCCAGTCCAACGGCAAGGCCGAATCAGCATGTAAAGCAAGCCAAGAAAACACTGCGAATGGCAAGAGCGAGTGGCAATGATTTCTATTTGGCCCTCCTGAACGTCCGAAACACGCCTCAGGAAGGATACAACACGAGCCCAGCCCAAAGAATGATGAGCAGGAATACAAAGACCCTTCTTTCAGTCTCCGCAAGCCTACTGAAGCATCACGTGGTCCAAAATACCATAGACTCTATTCTCAAGAAACAAGCCACACAGCAACACTATTACAACAGGGGAGCCAAGGCCTTAGAACAGCTGCGCCAAGGAGACAGGGTGAAGATTCAGCCATTTACCTTTGGGAAGAAAGACTGGGCTGACGGACATGTGGTAAAGAAAGTGCGTCCCCGGTCCTATGAAGTACAAGCGGATGGGGAGGTGTACATCAGAAACCGCAGACACCTGCGGAAATACGAACACGTCGAGGATATGGAACCGCCTGCAAAGTCGCCAGTCCCGGAGGTAACTGAAGAAGTTACTACTTCAATAGATGCGGAGAAAGGCGTTTCATCGGATGGCCAACAGGGAGAGAGCGGGCCACTGCCAGAGAGCGGAGTCGCAGGAACCTCAGCGACGTGCCCAGACACGGCTTACAGAACCCGCAGCGGGAGGGTGCCTGTAAGACCTGCTAGATTCAGTGATTTTATCATGGACTGACCATAGGGTTAAAATGACACTTTCTAAAGACAGTTAATGTTCAATGTAGTTATATTTGTTTTTTTTTTTTTAAGGAAGGGAAGATGTTACAATATGTGTTGATTTACTGTAATTCGAGATGTTGTCTTATAGATTATGTGCGTAGACACTTGACGAGTTCACGCGGGTATTGTATTGCGACGCGACGAAGTTTTTTGGGGAATGATACATTAAATCTTTGGATTATAATCAAAGTTTGGCTTTATTAGTTTGCACCATTCGGCCAACGAAACAATGCCTATTCCTGATCCTTGTCTGCGTCTGATGATATTTAGTATGAGAATGATTTGTTCTCGTTTCACTGCAGAGTGACTAGAGAACAACTGAACTCCCGGTGGGGTTCCTGGGTGACCGGTTGGTAAGTGTTCGCCTGTTCTGTAGAATGTTTTGTTAACCTTCATATTTTTTGCTGAAATAGTACGTTTTTCCCTCTTGATTTTCTCGCTGTGACCCGTTCGTGACGCGCACGCAGTCAGAAAAGAAGGAAGAGAAAACCGTTTCCCTTATTTGGTTGTCCAGCGTGCCAAGGGCTTCTGGTGTCTCACGTTACAGGAAATGGGAGTCTCGATCCGAATTTCTGAGAGGAAAGGATTGTACGTATGGTTTTTACGGTGGACTTACGCAATAGTTTTCCATGTAATTTATTAGCGTATTTCTTTTTTTGCCAGAGCAACATTTGCTGCTGCAACTGTCTCATTGGCGGCTCGCTTCTTACAGTCTCTTCTGGAGCGAGAGAAAGCAAACAAACTTGCACCGTCTGAGTAGTGGGCGAGGTATGAAAGGTTTGAGTTAATTTAGCATTTTACCGTATTTTGGAAAGTAGTAAGTGAAAGATCTCACAGCTGACAAATAATCGGCTGTGTCGACACCGCTGAATAGCTGGCGGAATGTCTGTCAAGAGAACTGAACATTCCTTTACGGCGGAAATACTAATGCACGATCTTCTCGCTTGTGAGATTGCGAAATGGGCTTTGTAACATAAATGCTTAAATGACAAGTTAACTTTCACCACCCTAGCAAGTTCTTATTTGTTACTGTGTATCACGTGACGTGCACGAGGAATAAAGCGCTCTCAGCTTGTCAGCCATTTTGACTGTTGTCATTACATTACATGGTGTCAGAGTGCAGCGAAAATCTGCGCCGAGTGAAGCCATCGAGCTTCGATCTCAGTTTCCTATCGTTCGTAAAGAATCACTGATTCAAGATGGCGAAATACAAAACTCCGGAGATGGTTTGGACCTCACAAGATTTGAACCAAGAATGGCGTCGCTTCTGCAGACAAGCAAGTTGTATCTTAGACGGTCCCTTGCACGACAAAGAGGACAGCGTTAAAGTTAGCTACTTGAAGATGTGGGTAGGAGACAAAGGACTTGACGTTTTTGAAGGATTTCAGTTCGCAAAGCCTGAAGATGCAGCGAAATTAACGATCGTCATGAAAAAGTT
The DNA here is from genome assembly GCA_016490735.1 of Pachyseris speciosa. Lineage (NCBI taxonomy): Eukaryota > Metazoa > Cnidaria > Anthozoa > Scleractinia > Pachyseridae > Pachyseris > Pachyseris speciosa. The sequence goes on from JAEMWC010000074.1 coordinate 409,833, forward strand.
CGAAGCATACTGCGCTCCGCGAAAAAACCACATCATGGCTGCTTTGAAGTTTAGTGAACGCCGACAAGCCGACAGTGAGAGTTTCGACTCCTTCGTGACTGATTTAAAGATTCTCGTGAAGGACTGTGGCTATCAAGAGGAAGAACGAATGGTTCGCGACGCGATCGTTTTCCGTTGCAAGCACACTAAAGTTCGTGAAAAGTGCCTCGATTTAGCCGACACGTTGACCTTGGAGAAAGCTGTTGAAATCGGTCGCAACCATGAAACGAATCTAACCAGCCTTAAGAAGCTCGCAAAAGACGAAGATCCGACTGTGAATGCCCTAAACAAGGAAAAACGTCAAACTCGGAATCGTCGTCAGCAGTCAAATAAAGGCACAAACAAGCAAGATTCAGCAAAGACTGCTACGGATGCAAAGAGCAGCAAACAAAACCGAAAGAAACCAAACGAAAAGTGCGGGAGGTGTGGTTACGACAGAACCCACAAGAAATGTCCAGCAATGGGACAACAGTGCGGATTCTGCAAAAAGATGAATCATTATTCCAAGCTCTGTAGATCAAAAGAAGTACACAACTTACAAGAAGTGGATGATCCAGATGACAGTGAAGATGATTCACCTCTCTTTGTTTACTCGGTTGGATCAGACTGTGGACCTGAGGATGAGCAATTTTACGAGACTGTCGAGGTACAGGATACCCAAGTTCGTTTCCAGCTGGATAGTGGTGCAAAAGCCAATGTCATGTCACTGAAGACCTACACCAAACTCAAGCATGGACCCTTGCCACCCCTGAAAAAGACAAGAACTGTGTTGATTTCCTTCTCCAAGCACAAGCTCAAACCCCATGGGGAAGTAGTGTTGACCACTCGATACAAAGATAAGGTTGAAAATGTCAAGTTCTTTGTTGTGGAACCTGAAGTGGAGTCTGTGCTTAGTGGAAACACTTGTATTAAGCTGGGTCTGTTAAAAAGAGTTTATCAGATGGCAAGTCAAGAACTACCATCAAGGCGAGTAGAGTTGGAGGACTATCCAGAACTGTTCACAGGATTAGGATGTTTACCCGGTTCATATCACATAGAACTGGCAGAAGGAGCTGTGCCTGTCATCCATCCCCCAAGGAAGGTACCAGTTCCACTGAGAGCAAAAGTTATTGAGGAACTAAAACGGATGGAAAAGCTAGGAGTGATTGTACGTCAGGAAGAACCAACAGAATGGGTCAACTCACTTGTGGTAGTACAGAAGCCTACAGGTGCAGTGAGACTGTGCATTGATCCTAGAGATTTAAATGCAGCTATGAAGAGATCCCATTACCCTATGAAGACAGTTGATGAGGTGGCCAGCCGTCTTCAAGGTGCCAACACTTTCAGTATCCTGGATGCCAAAAGCGGTTTCTGGCAGCTTAAGTTAGACGAAGAGTCTTCACGTCTCTGTACCTTCAACACTCCTATTGGTCGTTACAGGTTTAGAAGACTACCCTTTGGAGTGAAATGCGCCCCAGAAATCTTCCAAAGAACTATGGATCAAATGGTTGAAGATTTGGATGGCGTGGAGGTCATTATGGATGATGTCATAGTGGCTGGAGATGAGACAACACACGACGAACGCTTGAAGACATTCCTGGAAAGAGCATTGAAGCAAGGTTTGAAGCTCAACAAGGAGAAATGCAAGATTCGTCAGACGCAAGTTCCTTATGTTGGACATTTGCTAACTGCAGAGGGTTTGAAGATTGATCCCCAAAAGGTCAAGGCAATTCAAGAAATGCCCGAGCCGCAAAGCAAAGAAGATGTGAAACGCCTTCTCGGATTCGTACAATTCCTGAGTCGGTACCTGCCCAGCCTGTCAACTGTGGATGCCCCACTAAGAGAGTTGGAGAAAGCAGATGTATTGTTTCACTGGGACCACCCACAGAAAGAGAGCTTTGAGAAGATTAAACAGCTTGTATCGGAAGCACCAATACTGCAATACTATGATGTCAGGAAGCCAGTGAAAATCCAGTGCGATGCAAGTGGGAAAGGGCTCGGAGCCGTGCTATTACAAGATGACAAACCTGTCTGCTATGCTTCTCGAGCACTCACAGATACCGAGACAAGGTATGCGCCAATTGAAGTTGAAATGCTCGCAGTTGTCTTCGCTTGCCGCAAGTTCCACCAGTACATCTATGGCAGAAGTGTTGTCATAGAGACAGACCACAAACCCTTACAGGCGATCAGCACCAAACCATTGTCTCAAGTTCCACTAAGACTTCAGAAGATGGTCCTCAATGTGCGTGGGTATGATGTGGAGATTCGATACATTCCTGGTGTTAAACAAGTCCTTGCAGACACCCTGAGTAGAGCATCTGTAACGAATGCTGACAGTGAAGCTTATGAAGAATTCCAGGAAATTAACATGGTCCTGTCAGTATCAGAGGAACGATATGAAGAATTTCAGAAAGAGACCAAAGTAGACCCAGAGCTGCAAGCAGTTCTTACCATGGTGACAAATGGATGGCCAGACACGAAGCAGCAAGTTCCTATAGAGGCAAGACCCTACTGGACATTCCGAGATGAAGTCGCAACAGCAGATGGCCTCCTCTTCAAAGGAACACGCTTAATTGTCCCAAAGGTTATGAGACCTGAAATGCTGCGCCAGATCCACAAGAGTCACCTAGGAATAGCCAAATGTAGACAGAGAGCCAGAGAAGTTCTATTTTGGCCAGGAATGTCAGTAGATGTGGAGCAAATGGTCATTAACTGTAGCGTGTGTGCAGATTATGCCAAGAAACAGCCTTCGGAGCCATTGAAACCTACTATTCCACCATCACTTCCTTGGAAGAAGATAGGAACTGATTTGTTTGAATTTCGCGGAGAACATTATTTACTCTCGGTGTGCTACCGTAGCAAGTTCCCAGAAGTTACAAAGATGGAATCGTTGAGAAGTAGTGCTATAGTAGAAGAGCTGAAGAGGCAATTTGGAATCCATGGGATCCCAGCAGAAGTAGTTTCAGACAATGGCCCCCAATTCAGCAGCAGTGAATTCCAAGAATTTGCAAAAGAGTATGGGTTTAAGCACATAACCAGTTCACCCCATTACCCAAAGGCCAATGGAGAGGCAGAGAGAGCCATTCAAACTGTCAAGAATCTATGGCGAAAGAACAATGACAAACACCTAGCCTTGCTAGATTATCGTACAACACCACTACCTGGCATTGAACTGTCTCCAGCGCAACTGTTGATGGGACGGCGACTGAGAAACGAGTTACCTATGATGGAAAGCTTGCTCCAACCAGCCAGTGCCAACCAAGAAGATGTCTCCAAGTACCTGAAGAAGACCAAAGAAGATCAGAAGAAGTACCATGACCGACATGCTAGCAAAGGAAAGAAAAAACTACAACCTGGAACGATGGTGCGAATGCAACCCTGGACAGACTCTAAACAATGGAGGCCAGCAACGGTTGTTAGACATCACCACACACCAAGGTCCTATGTAGTGCAAGCAGAAGACGGCCGAAAGTATCGCCGCAACAGACAGCATCTACGAGTTTGCCCAGCTGCAGGATATGGGAATTTAAGTGCAGAACTGTCCTTTGATAGTAGTGCAGACCAGAGAAACCTACCCAAGGACAAACCTGACCAAGCCGCAGCCCCAGCAGTGTCCTCAGCTATTCCACCCCTTGAACCACCAAAGGCAAACAGTCCAGAGCCTTATGTTACTCGAAGTGGCAGACGAGTAGTTAAACCCAATCGGCTTGACCTTTAAACCAGACTAGAGACTGAGAACTGTTTTCAGCTTTTGATTTACTTTGGAATTCAAAGACAGTAACATTTATTTCAAGCTCAGATTTTGTTTTATTTTATATTTTTATTATTAAGTTTTCTTTAGTAAAAGGGAAGGATGTAACATAAATGCTTAAATGACAAGTTAACTTTCACCACCCTAGCAAGTTCTTATTTGTTACTGTGTATCACGTGACGTGCACGAGGAATAAAGCGCTCTCAGCTTGTCAGCCATTTTGACTGTTGTCATTACATTACAGGCTTTAGCTGGCTTTACCTTTCACTGGTGTGATATTTCTTAATGTAATTCATGGTTTTAATTTGGTTTTTATAAGAGCAACGTCGTTTCATTTAGTTTACTTTGCTGCAAGGCACCTCTCTTCTGGCGTGCGTTTCTCAAATTTCAGGCCTGAGAAGTATTTTTTAAGTCGGTTATTAGCTTTTTGGGCAAACTAGCCCAATGTATTTCTCAATTTTATAGCGTGCTTTCTTAAACGATTATTAACAATATTAGAGATCGAATGTCTGGTAATGATCCTAAATGTGCATGTAAAATAGTTTTTCGGGCCCGAAACATTTTCGGGAGGAAAACAAACCGGATTTGGAGCTTTCTCCGCCTTTTAGAAGGGAGCTGCACTCTTGAGAGAGGTGTGATAGGTTTTAGTTTTTACATTTAATACTTTAACACATTTTCCTTTAAAGCAACTGAAATTCTGTCGCCCTGACTCAGCTGCAGAAGTAATTGTATTGAGTACAAACCACTAAATTCCTAATTGATCAGGAGAATGTGAGCTTTTCACAGAGGTGAATGGTGAATGAATAATTGCAGATCCCTCTTATGCGCAACGGATTATGGGATCGCTTGCTAGAAACAAATGTAGTTGAGGGGCGCGCCTCCAAAATACCGAGTGGAGTCTGTGGAGATAGCTTCTTGCGTGGTTTGTTTCCATTGGATACATTCTCGTTGCCATCGGAAACGTCAAGGTTTTGAGGTTGTGTGGAAACTTGCGTGGTGTCGCGCTTAACCGGGAAGCATAGTAAATGGTTACATGTTGTTATGAATATTTCTGAAAAACAATTACATAACAGTTTACTCAACAAAATGCATGACAACAGCATGCTTAAAATGACGCATACTGTCCAATTACACAGGCATGATGCCTACACTGTTATTAGTGCTCAAATTGGGTTGCTGATGATTAACCAATCACGTTTGGAAATTTTGTTGTAGTTTTGATTAATGAGTATGTGAAATGATCATTGCAGTTATGAACACTACTTAAGCAGTAGTGAAATTAAAGCCTGAAAATAATTCAGGCTTGAAATTTTATGCTTAAGGAGTAATTTGTCGTCCGTGACGAAGTTGTCATGTGAGTTATTTTGCATGTTAATGTAACTGTTACAGGTTAAATTTGATTCATGAGAAGATGAAGGAATTTCATTTTGACTTATTGTAGATTAAATAAAAAATAATCTGAAATTAAATTAAATTTTAACCTGTAACATAACAACTAAGCACTGTCCCTAGTGTAGACTAATTAATATTGTGGCCCATTGATGAGCAGTCATTTATGGAGGGCAAGCACTGTAAGAAAACTGGAGGTTGAAAATTGGATATACATGTCTGCTTAAGATCGATACTCAATTTTACTGCAATAGAGTAGAGCACCGGACTAGCGTGCGGGAGGTCGGTGGTTCAAACCCCGGCCGGACCAACACTCAGGGTCTTTAAATAATTGAGGAGATAGTGCTGCCTTTGTAATAACATCTGCAAATGGTTAGACTTTCTAGTCTTCTCGGATAAGGACGATAAACCGTAGGCCCCGTCTCACAATTCTTCATAATTGATTCTGTGGGACGTAAAAGAACCCACACACTGTTCGAAAAGAGTAGGGGACGTAGTTCCCGGTGTGATGGTCTATCTCTCTCTGATAATTAAATGCTCGGAGATATTAGCTGCACAAGCTACTCTAAAATCCGAGGGTAAATAATGTGATGATGATGAAAAACGGCTACCTTCATTAAAAAATACTTCAAACAGTGGGCAGAATTAATTTTTCCATCACTAGAATTAACTCCTATCAAAAAAGGTTAAATTTTGGTAAGTAGTAAATGATGAGCATTTTACATCCTTTCAATTTTCCTACCTTCCCAAGGGAGCTTAGCATTCATTCCAAGGTATTGTTTTGTTTTGTATATATATATATTTATATATATATATATATATATATATATATTCTCTTTCTTCACTTTGCTACAAACATAAAATTCCTCAGTTTAAGCACTTCAGTGAATAATTTTACCAATGAATGAATGAATGAATACCTTTATTTAAGTGTCAAACTGAAATGGCGGAGTGAAAAAAAAAAACACAAAATGGGGTCACTATGAATAAATTAAAGTAAGCAGTTATTATACCAATTAAAATTAAAATTGTTAAAACTATTTACAATTGATAAAATGAGTATGAAGTTGATGAGATCATTTACATGTACATGATTGCTGAGTGTGGCTTAAAACTATTTACAAATGCATATAGACTTCATAAAATACTAAAGTGTCTATTACATTGTATGTACAACATAAATGCAATCAGAACAATGAGCATCGGCCAGTAAGGAATTTAAATCAAGCTTTCTAATACGCTGCCTAAATATAGAATGCTGATGGAGTGCTTGCCATGTGTAGTCATATTAAATTTAGGCATGGCAAACTCCTTGTTTCTCAGTGATTTGGTGTCTGTCATTTGGAAAAGGTCTGCAATAATATTATATTTCAGACAAATTAATGTTATTTTTTGTCTTGTACCAAAGAACAGCCATATCCTGTAACCGTCTGTTATGCAGGGTGCACAGATTAGCCATTTAACCAAAAGAAGAAATTACTAGTCAGAGTTGAAAAGAGAGTGGATCAAAGGCCAATCTACTCTCACATCCATCATGAGAGAAAACCATGCATTACCAGTTCTGTCAACACAGATCTTGATTTCTGATTAATGCTCACCTTTGTTCAATATGAACAAGAGTTAAGGTTAATGTCCTTAGCCAAAAATGGCACAGTGGTTTGTGTGGTTATAGTTTAGATTGATTTGTTGACACTGATATGTTAGATGTCTGCAGCTCAAAAGGCATCCGAAGACAGTCGTTTCAAATTGCCAGTGATGTCCTTATTGTCCTATATAGAATGGAAAAGAATGTTGCAAAGTGAAAAATAAGAAGATAGTTTGTCCTAACCTTGTCAGGTACAGCCTGTGAAGTGCTGGGGAGATAAGAAAGGCTTTGCTAAAACTGTTATAATTGTACCCCATGTTAGTTGGGAGGTTTAGCAAGGCTTTCTTTGTATTTACCAGTAGGCTTATAACGTGAAGTTGCCAATATTTATCTTGACTACCACAGGGATGTCTCTCCCCCACCAGTTACACCATCTTGTTGTCTGTTTACTTTATCTTGTGCGTGTTAGTCTATTTGCATGATGCTGCTATTTATTGTCAATTTGTGGAATAGTGACACGTCATATTAACTGACAAAAAACATTGACAACATTGTCATATTTTTCTAACCAGCAACGTTAATGCATGGCCATTTGAAGTCTTGAACATTCTATCACCGGTGGGAAACGAACACAACCCCAATGTTCCATTTCTTTAAGCTAAGGATTGTAATTCTGGGCAGTTACCCATGAACTCATGCAATAGATTTTCATATAATTTATTAGTTTGTAAAATTTCTTTCTTTTTTCAAGAACAAGATTTATGAATGAAAGTTTTTGAGCCCAAAGAAGTATCTCTTCTTTGATCTGGAGAGAAAACAACCTTGGACTGTCTGTGTACAGTTAACTGCAACTGTATCATTTAATTTTAGATATGAAAGATCCAGCTTATGTTTGCATGTAGCTAGAGGATAATCTGTATAAAAAGAGCTCTAGTGAAATCTTTTATGATTTATTTTTATGACATTTAAGGCTCACTTTCTTGTTTTCAAGAGCAGCGTCTATTTACTGAGCAAAGGATCTCGATCTTTCTACAGTGTTGAACAGGGCAGTGGTTTGATTTCTTTGAGGCATTTATCCCCCAATAACAAAATATTTTTTGCTTTTCTAACAAAAAATATTTTGTTATTTATCTCCCATGCTTTTCCAACAAAAAATATTTTGTTTCTCATCTAAGTTTTATTTTAATATGAAGTTATGGGGCAAAATTGTAGCATAATTTACCTGCAATATTATGTACACACTCACGCCATCCCTCGATCACCTGCCATTTATAGTGGTTTCTTAAGACATTTGTATTGCAGGGTCATATTTTCTTTTGTTAAATGTAAGCGCTTTGAAGAATGTCATATGAAAGGGATTTAACCTTTTTTCCAAAGTCATCAATTAAAGGGGGAATTCGACCAAGCAAAAATTATTTTCAAGAAAATGGGAAGAATTTTCACGTTTGATCAGAGGACCGCAGTCAAATCCTAGTTATGGCGATCTTCCTCGCGGTGTACTCTGCACTTCACTCATCCCGGAAGCTGATAATCGACTCATAACACTAAGAAGTAAATCAAACAGAGATTGCTCTTTTAAAACCGTCTCCATGATATTATTTGGCACCAAAATACGATCGCTCCTTCTACGATCATTGGTGACTGGAGAACTGTATTTTGTAAGCTTATGACATATTCGCAGACTTAGCTGGTATAAAACAAAATGTACCTCGCATGTTTTTAGATGCCTCGCACGTCTGCCTCGCATGCCTCACTGGCTCGCAGATTGTGCATCCCAGTTTAGGATTAATTCAGTGTTAGGCATTGTTGCCGCTGTTTATGATATTGCCAGCTAGTGATTGAGAATTTCAATTTCACTATCTTCTTCACCACTTTTGCTGGGCTTCAAGATGTGATGATAGGAAAGTTAAATATTTGTTTGATCGGCATGGACAACCTGAATTATAAATTTCTTTGCCCCAGTTACTTGTTGAAATTCCTTTGACTCTGAACATTTTGTTATTGTAACAAGAAAAAACTAACTGTGAAATAAAGCATGTGTAGCATTTTATTGTCGGTGATGTTTAGAATTTCAGCTGTCAAATTGAAAAAGCCTTGAATTCAATCCCTGACTTTGGCTAGAAAGTGAAATTAATCCTCACTGAATTGTTCAGAAATGGAGTTAAAAATTAATAGCATGTTAATCTGAATTACAATAAAATTGCTGTGTCAATTCATAATTTTTTTACTTTTATACGTCTGATGTTTAGTTGTTTTTTCATTTGTTTTATTGGTCTTCCATAGCTATATGCAGTGAAGATGATGGTCTCTAATGAAGAGAAAAGATGGATCGTGGTGGGAATTGCTATGTTCCAAGTTGCTGCTCCAGTCTTGCGGAATGTTGTCAAACAAGGAATGGATACTCATTATACAAACCTGGATGCACACTGCGGTGGTCTTCCCACATCTTGCACTTTAAACACACTGACCTATCGTCAAGTGAATGCTGATCTCAGTCTTAAAAACCTCAAATTTCAGAATGTTAATAGCAATTTGCACATACATGGCAAAAGCAAACACCTCTACAACTACTGCATCAACTGTTCAGTAGACTTAGCAAAGTTGTATCTGTCAGATTATCTTACCCAGTTTGCAAACTTCGATGAGTCACTGGACATGACTGCCGTCCTGCGTCTGTTAGGCTTTGCCAGCTATGCACCTGCAGCTGTCTTCTCTCCCCTCACTCAGGTGTCAGCTGATGATGTAAGGGAAAATGTCAGGAACAAGTGGGGCCATTTTGATGTGAGTCAGTGGACAGAAGCCTTCTTCAAGGATTGTTTTGCCAAACTTGAGATGTTGGTGAAAAGTCTGGGGCTGGCTGCTGGCGTGGAGACAACAACATTAAATCAGCTAAATGACTGGCAAACTAAAGGTATGGCAGGGATAATTTTGATTTTTGAAAGTCAGTCCTAAACATCTCCTTCCAAATCCAGCCTATCCTACCTGTATGTACCGTCCACATGTGTTGTTTCTATTTTTCACATTGTTTATCCTTATCCACCCTAATTATCTCCCCCCAAACCCAAGTTTCTTCCACCATTTCACCTTAGCCCTAAACTTTCTATCCACACCTATTTGTTCTTAAGTTCCTTCTGCACTGTAACCTCAGACACTACTGGCCATTGTATCTCTCACCATCCTCCATCTTATGAAAACAATGTGTGAAACCCTCTTATAGCGGAGCTTCGGCGGCCGGAAGGGCCGCCAAGCGCAGCACCATGGTTAAGAAAATAAGGTAACCCATCTATTCGAGAAAATTTGGTTTTGGTCACCATACCTCCATACATCAGCCCTTTCATGTATGCCATCTGAAATGTTGGCTGACAGGCTAGTTTACAGCGCACATCTTTGATATTGGACATCCATGTTATGGCCAATTGACGCCTGTCAAAACAAGGTATCCGCTGACCAGTATTATATGACCATATCATGGGCACAAGTTAAGACCTCGTTTTTTTGGAGTTGACCGCTGACCAGGTACTGGTTTTCGATTGTATCGCGGGCTCCAGCCAGGTGTGGGACACCCAAACCAAAATGAGGCTTAATTTTTCGCGCGCTTTCTGTGGCTCGTGATTTCACATTCAGTTAGTTTCTTCATCTTGAGCAAAACAACTTCATCTTCGAAGTTCAGCTTCTGTCTTTCGTGTAAAAGGCATAAAAATCAAGAACCACTTAAAAGATACTTCAGAAGGTGAATTTTCAATTGATAAAATGGAAGAGAAAAAGGTTTTTCTCAGGAAATTCTTAAATTTTGGATCCACTTGTTTGCCGCCAGGATTGTGTGGTTGAAAAACAAAATGATTTAATGTTTCAAGGGCTTCTTCACTTTACCGTGACATCTTGCAGATCACCAAGAAAGTTCACTTAACAACTCACCGGCATTAATAGGAACAAGTAGCTCAAACTTGGTGGAATAAGTTCTTTCTTTGGACAAACTGTTTGCTATTTTTGTACATGCATGTTTTTAGCGGAGCTCTGTGCGCCGAAGGCGCCGTGCGGAGCACCATGGTTAAGAAAATATGGTAACCCATCTGCTTGAAAAAATTTGGTTTTGCTCACTGTATGTACGTCCACCGTACGTCCGTTCCTCCATGTATGCCAAGTGAAAAGTCACACTGGAGATAAACCTGTTCTTTTTTTGTGCATTTTAGCAGGAAATCGTTGGAAAAACAAACAAAACAACTGAAGACAATAAGAGAAGAATTTATGATCTTTTAGCAGTATCAGCATTGTATTTTCTGAGCTGTAGCCGGACAAAAATTATAACCGAGGTAATTAATGCTGGTAAAGAGGAAAAAGACCTCTTTAAAATGTATGGCCTCTTACAGGAACCTCAAACAAATGCTTTAACGCAACTGTGAAACTGGAGAGGCTGCTGTAATTATATTTTCGTAAGACATACACAATAAATAAATACCATAAACTCGACATGTTTACTGAGGCAAGTGCCTCGGTTCGCCTCACGCTAGCTATGGCCCTGATTTTAAAAGCTTAATGTAATTGAAGGCAAAAATGGAAACTCGAGGGGAAAAAAGCCAATCAAATGCATGTACACATCTCAAAATCTGATAGAAAGCTATCAAAAACTAAGCGCACTTCACACTTCATTGAAAAAGTTAGAAATCTTCGTCCTAAAACAACCCAATTTTTGCCCTCTAACTTTGATTAATTCTCGAGTTTTTGTTTGAACCGGTAAGGATCAACCTTTGGAAATTTTTTCCTATCTGTGTACGTGTCTGCGAGGGAAATTGTTTTTTAAAAGCTTTAATTAACTTGATTGAAGGCAGAAACTCATGCTCGAATGAAAAGAAAAAGCCGATCAAATGCATGTGCACGTGTCGAAATCTGACATAAAGTTGTCAAAAAGCTGTCAAAAATGTCAAAACCAGAACGCTGCACTCGTCATTTCAAAATGAGATCTTCGTCGAAAGCGGCCTGTAAACAACAATTAAGTTTCGCCGTCGATAAACATGTTGTATTAATTTGTTTGAACCGGTAAGAATCAGGGTTTGGATGTTAAAAACAGCGAAATGGGTTGACTGGCTGGCTGGCTTTGATAAATTTCATAGTCGACGGGTCTGTGAGAGAAATGCTCGTGTGGTTTGGCAAGCGCTTTCTTCGTTAACTGGATGATGTTTTGCCACTGAGAGTCATTAATTGAAGAAGGTTCTTCGGAAGACATGGGAAGTAACAGTAAAACTATGAATCAAAGCACTTCAGGGTCTTGTGTCACCCAAGGGAAGATTTTGTGGGAGATGGCGGTATTATTCAGCTCTGTTGCATTCTGAGTGCTTGTTGCCTGCCGCAAATCATGTTGTCTGCTCTAAATGATCAGGTGCGGACCTCTCTCTGTCTTTTCTATGGACATTGATGTCAAAATTGCTTGGCAATTTTTCTAGCTTAATGCAAGATATTTTTATTACTTGTCTAATTTCTCCACCTTCTCTAAGATTCTTTGAAGAAACAGTCATATTGTGCTTTGTTTTCTTGTAATGTTTTGTTGTTCTGTTGTTTCTGAACCGCGGTCAATTCCTGTTGACTGCTCTTAATGATCAGTTTGTACCCTTTATTGTCTTTTCTACAGGCATTTATGTCAAAATAAATACCTATTTTTCTAGCTTAATCAGTACAAGCTATTTTTATCACTAGCTAGTCTTGTTTAATTTCTCCACCTTCTCGTTCTTCGAACAAACATTCGTATCGTACTTTGTTTGTTTGTGGTGTTTTGTTTTTGATCCGCTTTGTATTCCTTTACACTTTCATCTGAAAGTAGTTTGGACTCGAGAATGTCTGTCTTTTTTTGCAAACGTTTGCTATCGAAGACTTTTCGTTTTCCCTGCTGCTGCTCAATTGTTTTGGACACAAATTAAACTGGCCTAAGGAACAGGGGCGCCAACGACAAGTTTCGCTAAATATTTGTTCGGTGGAGGGTAATTCGCCTTGTGTTTTCGGCGTCAATTAAATTGTGCACTCGTATTTTCGTAACTAAAACGTGGCCTAAAAGATTTGCAATTAGGAAATCATATCCCCTCAGGTTTTCAAAAAGGTCGTAATTGCTGTTTTTGGCAGTCAAAAACGTCAACGAGCATTCTCGGAAAGAAAATAGTTCCCTAGAAAGTTCGTGGAAAGTTCATTTCAGCTTCCATTTTCTGAAAGGAAGATTTTGTTCCCTAACATTTTCGGGCAATAAAAATTTCAGCTAGGGAATCCGAACAGATGAACATCTTCTAGGTTTTGAAAACATGACTTTAAACAGACTTCAAACATCTTACTCAAAAATGCCTTTCTATAGCTTTTGATTGATTTGGCTTGTCGGGTGCCCCTGAGGGAAAGCCATGCGAAGTTGATTGATGACAGTGTGCAGCTCAGATTCTAGGCTTGGCCTGGCTAAATATATATATGGCCTTCAGGTTTTCTTTTTGTGATCGCTACATAACAGACTGGAATAGTATAGTATTCCATCGAACATCATGCATGCACCTTCTTAAACTTTGTGTTTATTTTAAATCAGATATAACTTGTGAGCGACAAATATGTAATTTAATTAGGTTAGCTTTGGGTTGTATTTAAATTTTACTTCTTAATTTTTAATGTCAATCTCAAATCAGGGGTGACTTGTAAGAGACAAGTATTCAATTTAATTTCATTAGATTAGCTTTGAGCCACGTTTAAATTTCACCTCTTGGTTTTTAGTATGTTTAATATTCGAAATAATATTGTTTGTATGGGAATGTAGTTCTTCCGAATTATTCTCCAGTCATCTTATTAACTTGCTTGTATTATAATACTTTGTCATGCAAATTATTCGCATGACAAAGTATTATTAAACTTAAAGTAAACTCTTTCTCATCAATGTACACATCCTTTGGACTTCCTTCTCTTGCATACAGTCTTTCAATAAATTTTGTTAGTAGCTGCTCACACCAGTCTTGTAGGATGTTTGGATGACATTTGGCTTTAATGTTTAATGGGATTTCTGATGCTTGATGAAGTATGTCGTGCAATTTCAAATGTGCATGGAGAAATGTGAGACTAGTCCTTACCTTTCTTGCAAAATAAAAAATCAAGTTAAGATGGCTATTACACTGATCTCCAGCACTTTAATTGCTTTAATGAATCATAACCTTAAATCGATCCTCATACTACATTGTTAATCATGACCTTGATAGTGGTATCAAACAAATGCCCAATATTTTATCATCAAGTTGTTTGGTCTTGCACTTGACTCAGGCCTGGAGAGCAGCTGGATTTCTTTTTGAAAATACTGTAGGTGTATTGATTGATGAGCTTAATGCTAGCAAGCAGTTTTTTTGTGATAGTAAGGTCGAGCATTAACTGATCAAGAGAAATATCATGATCTTAATTCATAACATCTCAATATTTTTTTTATTTCCATGTATCTTTCTTAGTATTTTTTTGGAGGCTTACATATATCCAGAGGATACACAATTTCTGATTTCTGACTGTCTCATGGGAGGCTGTGGATGCTTGAAATTGCATTCATTCTGAAGTAATGATCTGAATTACTATATAACTGATGTGATACTGATTAAAAAGAGCAATCACCAGACTTCTCCACTAATACCTAGTGGCCCTAAACCATAATTAAGTAGCCTACAGTTGAACGGGGAAACAGACCTGCCCTTAGGTATTGTTCTTATGTTATACCTTTTTAGGCCTGGAAATCCAAGAAAGCCTGGCTTAAATCTTGAAGGCCAGGAAGGTTGGGCTTTTTTGACCAAGGTTGCCGAGAAAGCCTGGCCTTGGAACTAACAAGGCCAGGAAGGCCAAGCTTTGGTAGCCAAGGATGCCGAGAAAGCTTGGCTGTGGCCATGCTTGCCAGGCTTTACCAGGCCGCATTTTCCCAGTAAGCCCGGCCAAAAACCCGGAAAGCCTGGCCTGACCAGGCTTTGCCAGGCTGGCCGGGATTTTGGCCGGGCTCCTGATGCAAGGGTAAGTTGTTAAGAATGTTTTGTTTTAAAAATTTCATAGATGCAAACTATGGCATTGGAGGTTCTTTTTTACACAAAGTATTAAAGATTATTAAAAAAAAAACTACCTCAATATTCTTAATTTGCTTTTTTAACAACACCAAACACAATTTGCAGAAGAATTTTATTACCTTACTCAATAGAACACTTGTTTTTAGGGGGGAGTGGGGGTCCAAATCCGTTAAAGGGGGTTCATATCTGCTAGCAGTTCTGGACTAGGGGGTCCAAATCTGATCCACAAGCAGATCTGGACAGGAGGGTACAAATTTGTGGGGGGTCCAAATCCACTTTGCCACTGGCTGAGATCACCTTTCAATACTTTTTTTTAGAGCATTGCGTCTGTAGCTTGAGTGAGGTCAGATGGGTGATATGACACACAGACTATATTTAAATGCCAGTGGATAAAGAATGCTTTTGGAGCTCTGCTTTTAGGCTTGGCTAAATATATATATTACTATAGTGGATCGATGCATATTTTCAAGTGGTAGCTGAATTAGCTCGACCACACAGGTAACTTAAATATTAATTGGAGCTAGTGCTTAGCATTTGGTTTAATCGTTGTTACTTTTGTTCAGGAATGAAACTTGTATTTTTTGTCTCGGCTGGATATAAATAGCAATCTTCTCATTTTGGACTCAAAGAAGTAGCTGGTGGAATTGTTTGTTTGTTGTTTTACAAGCGAATGAGTGTTTTTCTCTGCTTGACTGACTGTACATGTTTTTCGACTTCTGTGTTTTTACAGTGTTTAAAGAGCTGAAAGAAATGTTTGCCCTTATGTTATTAACATGCAAGCACAATGAGTCCTCGTAAAATTATGGATAAGTATCACTTATGTTTTGCGCGACGAGGGCAATTTCAGCAACTTTCTGAAAACTGCGATAAGTCATATTTACTCGGCCCCATGCGATTACCTATCCAAACTATCAGGATTGTTTTCCTTTTCCTCTTTTCTACGACATTTAAGCTTAAATCTAAGCTTAACTTACTACGAAATATGTTTGTCAAGTCCTGGCTAAAAGATCAAACATTTTCATCCTTATCGTGTTTGTCACGCATAATTAACATTTGGTGGCTAAACGCAAAACAATGTCTGACCAAACATGGGACCAAGTGAGTCCAAAAAATGATTTTTGCGTATTATTGCTGAAATTTTTGACGTTACGTGGCTCAAATGGTAGCTTCTTACCGTTTGTGCATGATTTGTTTGTTGGAGTGGCTAAACGATCAAACATTTTTGTAAAGCGAAATTTTGGATGAACCTGTTTGAGTTTAGATCAAACATGGAAAGCCATTTAAGGGGGACTAACTTAACTACAAAATGAGCTAACATTGTTGCTATGGAAAGTTCCCAACCCTCATATCTTGGTAACCCTAACTTGCAGAGGCAAGCTGTCTGGCTATGTTTTAACAATCAAAAAGGTTTACAAGATTTTCGAGTCGCAACCATATTTGGTAAGTCACGTGATCAGAACAGAAAAAAGCCTAAAACTTGAGTGGCGCACACTTCTGGATATCGAAAATGGTGCCAATGGTTAACGATCGCTAAGGTGCAAAACTCTACGTATCGATTTTTGGAAATTCGCGTTTTTGTGAGATTTATGACGTCATAAGCACACAAATTCCTATCATTTCGTCACTATCATTGCAGTTATGTACGTTAACAACAATTGCTTACGTAGCTAGGCTTGTAAAGAAGGCTGGAATGTCTCTGATTGGCAAAAAAAAAACGGAACTTCACATAATTTTCTCCAAGTTTTAGAGATTTTTCTCTCTAAGGCGCGGTTGGGGCCTGGGGCAAGTTACGCATGCGCAATAGCAATTTATAAAAGTTTACATGTTCACCTCTTCGCATGTCTCACCAATATAGTGGCAAAAACACCGAATAACCATGTTTTACAAATACAATCCCAAAAAATCCCTTGGCAACAAAGCTAAGTCTGTAGTTAAGTTAGTCCCCCCTTAATGCACTATTGTGAGGGGGCTAAACCATCAAACATGCTCTTCCAATGATGTTGGATGAAAATATTTGATCGTTCTTTGATAACTAAATTTGTCGACTGTAGTGTTTTCTTGTAATGTTTTGAGGTTTTCGAACCGCAGTCAATTCCTGTCAGTCTGTCCTTTTGACTGCTCTAAACATGCCAAAAAATGCCATGCTGGGTTTTGCTCAATACCAGTAAAAAAATAATAATCGTGGAGCTCCGCTTTTAGGCTTGGCTAAATCTATCTATTATTTCTCATCACATTACACATTGTTTTACCTTCTCCATAACTCATTGCTTGAATCCCTCATTCAGTACCTGCGGAGTTTAATAGAAATCACTGTCTTTGATTGCGTTGGTCTTTCTGTCTGCCTAAATGTTTGGCAAAGGCTGTAGTCTTCTACATGACACTTAATGTGCCCATCACACATATTTTCCTTAAATTACCCTATCCACACCCAGGAGGTGTGGGTGGTTGAGCAGTTAGAACGCTGGACTTGCAATGCTGAGGCCCCCGGGCTCTAGCTCAGCCACACTTGTTTACTTATTTATTTATTTATTTATTTATTTATTGCAGATTAACAAATTAAGAGATCATAAATTAAATTAAATTAACCCATTGACTACCAGCCGTTTTTACGTTTTCGGAGTGATTTTCCACCCTCACAACCCAGTATCCCCTTTGAATTTACTATAATTATTGTTAATTGTCAAGTTGCTCTGATTTTATGATTATAGTTAATTTAGAACACTAACAGTCTGAAAGGAATTCTGGGAAGTCAGCATTTTTGTTGTAAAAGGACAATTATCAGTGTTCAGACAGGACTCGAATCTATGAATCTTTGCTTTCTAATCCTCTCTTCTAACCACTAGACCATCACGTCACTGGCTGAACAAAACTCAATTTTTAAACAACTTAATTTATGCGCTTATTCTACACCATGTAGTAAGCATATAAAATTACTCGCTAAAAATGATTTTAGAAAGTGAATGAAAAAGGTCAATCACCAAACCTTAACAAAAAGTTAACTATTTAAAATCAGCGCCTAGGCCTAATCACTGTAGATCAGTGATATTCTATGCAATACTCTATTAAATATATAGTTATACAACTTCCCATCAACTTGGTCTTTAGTGGTCTAGTGGTAAGTAGCTGTTGCTACTAGCACCAGGTAGTTCGGGGTTCAAATCAAGTCCAAATAATATGATTTTTTTATGTTGAAATGTCCTGAGAAACAGTGTTCTAAATTAACGATAATAAATTCAAAGCAACTTGACAATTAACTATAATCGTTAATTCAAAGAGGAGATCATGTTGACCTATACAAATGATCCATAGCATTTCGTGACTCTTTATTTGAAACTACCATGAAAAGTGGTGCTGTCCTAAGGCATGTACTGGAGGCTCAAGGTTTCTGAAAACGTCATTCTGACTTAGCTATTTTTCATCCTTGGAGCTACAAGAACAGCCCAAGTTTGGTTTGCTTGCGAGTTTTGCTAAGTTTACAGCCATTTTTGATCTTTATTGGCTGCCTGATGAGCATCATAAAGCATGATGGTAGCTAAGAGTCCACTTTCTCAAAGAATCAAGCAAGGTAATGTACTTTAGATATGTGACTCATCGCAGTTATGAACACTACTTAAGCAGTAGTGAAACTAAGCCTGAAAAAAATGCAGGCTTGTATGGGATTTGAACCCACTGCACCGATCAGGAAATTCGGCCGATGGACCCTTTTCTCCGAGCTATTTGACAGCTGATTTGAGAGCACAAATATAGGTATTCCTAGTAATGGTTTTCTCCATTAAGAACTCCCATGAACATTATAAGCCACTAGCTAGTGTTTGTACTTTGCTATGTCTTGCGAGCATCGGTTTCGGAAACGGTATGAAGACTTTCATTTCCGATGCTTCTAGCCTGCATACAGGCTCTTGATTTGGGTAATTCAGAGACATTTTATGGTTCGATTTTGCTTTTGAATTTGGTGCGGTCTCAATTTTGCTTTCGAATATATGGTGTGTGGTCTCCATTCGCGTGGTCAAAAGAAGAGCCTGTATGCAGGAGAAATTTTGGTTGTTTTTGAGGATATCTGGAGTCAGTTTTGCATTCACCCTAACAGCAGTGCTTGCTAGTAACCATGAATCTTCCTCCTTGAATACTAACTCTGTGATTTAACCTATTGTTTTGCTTTTTTGTTTCACTACAGCCCTCCTCGCTCGTACAATCTCTTCTATCGCATCTCATTGTTTGTCTGAGTCAGGCAGGGGGTCTCATCTGTCAAAATCTATTTTTAGTAATAGTACAAAGTGCTATTGGGGGAAGGAACGGGAGCTGTCAAAACTTCTCGTTATTTCCCAGCATGCAATGCGGCCGAGGTATTGAAAATGGCGGGAAGGCCCAAATGCACAGGAACAAATTAGGCTGTATCCAGCACGCTCGGGAGAAGAATATGAACAAAAAAAGTCATTTCTAAGCTACAACAAGGACTGAATTTTGTTATTATGGTTCAAGTTTGGTTTTTCATAAAGGCAAAAAAGGGCATTGTCGTCGTTTCTCTTTGACGTTAAAAATGGTCAGTTTTGTTCTTGTCCAAACTCAAAAGCCATATTTGGGAAAAATCACTATGTTTCTTGCATTTATTGGATGTCCAAATTTAAAGGACATTCCATTTTGTGCCCACAACTGACAGTTAAGGCAATATTCGTGCGATTGAGAAAGTTGCAATGTTTTGAAGCATGGGAGTCTCATGCGGCCAGTTTTGGCCAGCATGGTCGCTAATGGGTTAATCACTACTATAAAGGCAAGTTGTGGAGGAGACAGCCAAAAGCGCTGATGCACCATACCAGGGATGCCCTCACTAATTAAGGTGTAAGAAAAGTACATGTATATGCAAATATAAAGATAGATGTTCTAATTATCCTTAATAAAACTTAATTAAAAATTCCTTTTAGAAGCTGCAATACTATTTGATTGTCTCATATGATTAGTTAAACTATTCCATTCATTAACAATATGGTTAAAGAAGCTATATTTAAAACCATTAGTTCTACTAAAATTTGGAGCAAGGTCCTGTGTATCATTTTTCCTCAAGTTATAACTTGTGTTTCTGTCCTTACAAAAACATGAGCTTGTTTGAAATGTCGTCATCTATATATCGTTAATTTAAATGTCCATTAATTGCATTGAACAACAATGTAACATCTCTAATTACCTCCTCTTAAATATTGACAACAGTTTTACTTAGATAATCTATTCTCATAGTCATTATCAGGGTTGATAATCCATCTAGTGGCTCCTCGCTGAACAGCATCTAAATTATCAGTGTTATGGTTGGTATTAGGGTTCCAGGTTTCGCATGAATAACCGCCAACCGGTTAGCTCAGTTGGTAGAGCACAAGACTACCGTGTGGGACGTTATGGGTTCAAACCCTGGTTGGACCAACGCTCAGGTTTTCTAAATCTTCTCGGATTAGGACAATAAACCATAGGCCCTGTCTCACAGCACTTCTTCCTAATGATTTGTGGGAGGTTAAATAACCCACACACTGTTTACAAAGAGTAGGGAATGTAGTTCCCGTTGGTGTGGTCGGCCTGGTCTTCCATATATCACATCATATGTTACCACACATATAAAAGTGCATTTGATTATCTCATCATAGAAAATGGGCTATGCAAATTCACAAATTTAAAATTCAAACTAGTTCTCACAAGTCCATACAAGTGCTTTTAACCAACCCTAATACCCTATTAGGCTTTAGTTAGCAGTTATTTTAGCTACATGTTGCTAGCCAAGTAGTCTGTACTGCCTCCTGCCAGTTGGAATTGAGGACTTAACCTGTAATGTTTATTTGAATTATTTTTTTCATGTATTTGCTTGTTCCCACTAGCCTTTGCGTGCTACAGATACTACTGAGGGTAATAATGGTCATTTATTTTATTTAATCTACTGCACCATATTTTATTAAAGATCTCACACCAGTTCCATCCATGCCCCCTTTGACAAAGCTCTTCATCCATGTGCAGTATATTCCTCAAATACCCATCGTCATCCTCCACCTTTCTCAAACCTTATTTCCAGGTTACTCTACCATATGTATACCCCATCACTGCACTTTATACATATCACACCTCCTATATCCATTACTAGCTTACCTAAACTCATATTCACACCACATATCCTTGGCATATGCCATCACTTATACCATAGAAACACTTTATGACACAAATGTGCTCTTACAGTTCATTTGGCACCTATTGTCCCAACCAGTTTGTAGCCCTATTAGCATTTATCCCCAGTCATCAGTACCCTCCTATTTTGTCAAACCAGTAGATAAATGTTATTGTTTCTGCTCATCTTGTAGGTTGCCAGCTGTGTATGGGTCATGCTGTTGATCAGAATCTGCTTTCTTTGGTTCAACAAGATGTGAACGAGCTCATTAAGAAGTACGAGAAAACTGAAAACTCTCTTCACTGCCAAGAACAGCAAATGAAAGAAAGTAAAAAAGTATTGGAAAAACTGGTGTCTGTGGAGAAAACCCTCAGAGAGGAGTTAGTGATCCGAGTTCAAGGAGTAGAGGAAGGTGTGGCACATACAGATGAGAAAGTTCAAGGCATAAAGGAAAGTCTTGCACACACAGATGAGAGAGTTCAAGGAGTAGAGGAAGGTCTGGTACAGACAGATGAGAGAGTTCAAGGAGTAGAGGAAGGTCTGACACAGACAGATGGAAGAGTTCAAGGAGTAAAGGAAGGTCTGGCACAGACAGACAAGAGAGTGAAGCAGCTGGAGGAGGATTTCAGAGGGCAGAGGTTGAAAGGTGATGGACCAGGTTAGTTTTATTAACATTCTGAAATTTGAGGTTTTTAAGACTGCGATCAGCATTCACTTGAAGATAGGTCAGTGTCTTTAAAGTGCAAAGTGTGGGACACGTGAAGGGGGTTTGGTCAGTTGGTACATGGAATGTTATTGTTGCATGTCTGTTTTAGCAGAGTTTGGACTTGGAGCATGTGGCAAAAATGAGGCAGCCTATTTACCCTTTTCGTGGTGCCCAGCAAATTATATAATGAGAGAGCACCTGCTTAAAATAATCTTGGCAAGATTTATGTTACTGAATATATTATTAAGATAGTAATTGTGATGCGCGTTTGTTCATATTTAGATGTAAAAGGCGCAATATAAGTATTAAACATTATTATTATTATTATTATTATTATTATTATTATTGTTATTATTATTATTGAATGACAATATAACAATATCAAAGCTCAACAACCTTGAATGTTCAAACATAACCTGTGGCATTGGGAGATCATTTTAAGGGAGAGATGGGGCAGACGGTTTCTAATTTAGTTAAAACAAGAAATTCATCAAGAATTTGAAAGCGGCCTTTTTGACCTTCCGTTCCGGATTAATGCACAGGATGTTGTTGAAGTGGATTGTACAGTAATACAATTTTTGTTGAAGGCGCCTTTTAGTTAGCGTGACAGACGATTCAGACAGAGTCGAACATGAAAGCTTCTAATCCTCAGATTACTGGCCAGACTACTACTCGGTGAACACTTGTTTATCATCAAGAAACTTGTTTCCTATAATAAGATGTACCTTGGAGGAATTTAATTCAGACTTAACATTTCTTTTAAAAAAGGCTTTCGCGATTCCTGACTCTGACCCCAAAATAAATATTTTTGTTCAAGAATACGAAATTCGAATACTGCATGGTTGAGCTTTCCATAGGTAGGAAAATTATTATCAAGCGATAAATAGAAGGCGACTTATCACGCAGTTTATCACGCATTCCGCAATATTTAATGTCTTTTCTGGCATAAACGTAACTCCAAAACTTAACTCAAATTTTAGTTTTCCATTTTCTGTTAGAATAAAAAACGTTCTAATATTTGTAAACTACATTGTTTCGTGTTTCTTTTGGTGTAAAACTAATACAGAGGGAAAGTTTTTCAAAAGATTGCATACCTTTCTACCGGAAGCGACTTAAGCAGTTTAGTACGCAAATGGTAGTTTTATTTTCTTTTTAAAAGAATAACAGGGAAACGGAATGCAATGAACACTAAAGGGAAGCGCATGTATTACAAATACGAAGTTTCGACCACTTGAGTTGTCAAGGCCGATTAAATTATGTTTATATCACGAACAATCTCGTTACATGTAAAGTAAATTCACGGAAAGTTATGTACTTTCTTTAAAATTTCATAGGCCTTATAAATTATTTTCAACGTTGCTACAATTTATCATTCCGGAAAAGAAACACAAATACCAAAAGATCATTGTGAAACGAAGGGCACAGTTTCAAAACTATAAATATCTGTCCAATCAGAAGTGCCTTTTCCCACGAGTGAAACAGACAAGAAACCTAACTTGCACGCAATATCGGGAAAGCAAGTGTAAAGCTGCTCTGGGTGCCTTTTAGTCAATTAAAGTTTAAATACTCTTTACATTATTATGCGAAGTTTAGATACAACGACGCGAGCATCGAGAAAATAATTATAATCACTCAAAATATAACCTGTACAGCCTTCTTACCTTTATTCCATACTCAATCATCGGTGTTCTGAAATACTGCTCAAAACAAACGCTCTCAAATAAATATCCTTTGTTATGGGAAGTACATTGGAGTAATTCAATTCTGACCAAACATTTCTTTTCCCTGTAACCCTTGGGCATTGAAACGGATTTTAAAGAGACGATGCGTGACCGACCTAATGACTTTATTTACTACAAAATTCTCTAGTTTCCGCAAGAGATGTCTCATTAGCGCAATCGAATAAGGGGCCGAGGTAGGGATTTGAAGGTTGCGAGTTCAAGTCCCGGCGCCGCTAGTAGAAAATTTATTTCTTTACTTATGTCATTGTTTCTTCCTTTGGCCGAGAGGGGCACGGGCCTCTCGGCGGACACCACGACAAAAAAAACTAAAACAAGAAATTCTGCGATAATTAGAAGCGGCCTTTTTGACCATCCGAGCCATATTAATGCACAGGATAAGTTCAAGTTGATCGTAATTCAATTTTGGTATGACAGTCAATTCCTCACTCCGAATGATAACAAAGTTAAAATTCGATCGAGCATTTAGAGAAGGTTTTGGTAGCCTAGTGGGTTAGTGCGTTCTTTTCGAACTGTAATGACAGATTAGGGTCGGTGGTTCAAGCCTCAACAGAGTGAAGGTTTTTTTTCTTTGATCTCATTTTTTTTCTATTCCTTTTCACTTGTTTTTCTTTTTTCTTTTGTCAACGCTTAAGCTGTAAACCTATTTTGCAATTTAACACGGAAAAGTACTGAATCGATTCTATGGATATTCGCTACGCGAGAAACCAAGGCCAGCCGAAGTTTGACAAAACATTGGCTCTTCGATTTGCTTGACAACTTCGAAGAAAGCGAAGAATTTAGTATAAATCTGCGTCTTCGATACGTTGACCAGTTTCTCGACGATAACCGATATCTCCAATACTACTAAGCTATGTTCAAACAACGCCACGCAAAAGAGCTGTGTTGGTTGATTTCACTTCCGGTATATCACCATCACTAGTACTTCCGGTATTGCAGCATCACTAACTCAGGTCAATATTTGCCAATCTCGTTACATGTAAAGTAAATTCAGTGAAAGTTATGGACTTTCTTTAAGATTTCATAGGCCTTATAAATTATTTTAAACGTTGTTACAATTTATCATTCCGGAAAAGAAACACAAATGCCCAAAGATTTTGTTTAAAACAAATGCATTGTGAAACGAAAATAACCATAGACAGGACACACTTTCAAAACTGTAATATCTGTCCAATCAGAAGTGCCCGTTCCCACCAGTGAAACAGACAAGAAACATAACTTACACGCAATATCGGGAAAGCAAGCGAATTGAAGTTTATACTCTTTACATTATTACGCGAAGTTTAGATACAACGACGCGAGCATCGAGAAAATAATTATAATCACGCAAAATAAAACCTGTACACCCTTCTTACCTTTATTCCATACCCAATCATCGTTGTTCTGAAATACTGCTCAAAACAAACGCTCTCAAATAAATATCCTTCGTTATGGGATGTACATTGGAGTAATTCAATTCTGAGAAAACATTTCTTTTCTCTGTAACCCTTGGGCATTGAAACGGATTTTAAAGAGACGATGCGTGACCGACCTAATGACTTTATTTACTACAAAATTCCCCAGTCTCTCTTTTTTTTCTATTCCTTTTCACTTTTTTTTTCTTTTTTCTTTTGTCAACGCTTAAGCTGCAAACCTTTTTTGCAATTTAACACGGAAAAGTACTCAACCGATTCTATGGATATTCGCTACGCGAGAAACCAAGGCCAGCTGAAGCTTGACAAAACACTGGCACTTCGACTTGTTTGACAATTTCAAAGAAAGCGAACAATTTGGTATAAATCTGTGTCTTCGATCCGTTGACCAGTTTCTCGACGATAACCGATATCTCAATACTGCTAAGATATGTTCAAACAACGCCACGCAAAAGAGCTGTGTTGGTTGATTTCACTTCCGGTAGTACTTCCGGTATTGCACCATCACTTACTCGGTCAATATTTGTTTATCTTCAAAACCGGGTCAAGAGGAACGCTCAAATAAATTCATTTCCTATAATTCTGACTAAACATTTCTTTTTGAAAGGATTTCGCCATTTCCGACTCTGACCCCTGTATTTTATGGCCACCAAAATCTACAAGTTCAGTTCAAAAACATTTACGGTCTTCCGAATAGCTTTAGTTAAGATCGGACTCGTTGTGAAATACTGCTCAAAATAAACGCTTTCAAATAAATTCCTTTGCTATTGGATGTACATTGGAGTAATTCAATTCTGATAAAACATATATTTTCTCTGTAACCCTTGAGTATTGAAAGGCTTTTAAAAAGACGATGCGTGACCGACTTAATGCCTTTATTTACTACAAAATTCACTAAGAATATGAACAGATGGCTCATTAGCGCAATCGGATAAGGGGCCGCAGTTGGGATCTGGAGATCGCGAGTTCAAGTCCGGGCGCCGCTATTAGATAATTTATTTCTTCACTTTATGTAAATGTTTCTTCCTCTGGCCGAGAGGGGCACGGGCCTCTCGGCGGACACCACGACGAAAAATAACCACAAAAAAAACAAGAAATTCTGCGAGAATTAGAAGCGGCCTTTTTGACCATCCGAGCCGGATTAATGCACAGGATAAGTTCAAGTTGATCGTAATTCAATTTTTGTCACCTTTCAGTTGGCATGACAGTCAATTCGTCATTCTGAATGATGAAGAATTTAAAATTCGAATCTGCGTTAAGAGAAGGTCTTCGTGGCCTAGTGGGTTAATGTGCTCGCTGCATACTGTCATGGCAGCGTAGGGTGGGTGGTTCAAGTCTCAACAAAGTGAAAATTTTTTTTTCTTTTATCTCTTTTTTTTTCCATTCCTTTTCGCTTGTTTTTCTTTTTTCTTTTGTCAACGCTTAAGCTGTAAACCTATTTTGCAATTTAACACGGAAAAGTAGTGAAGCGATTCTATGGATATTCGCTACGCGCGAAACCAAGGCCAGCTGAAGCTTCACAAAACACTGGCACTTCGATTTGTTTGACAATTTCAAAGAAAGCGAACAATTTGCTATAAATCTGAGTCTTCGATCCGTTGACCGGTTTCTCGACGATAACTGATAACTCAATACCACTAAGGTATGTTCAAACAACGCCACGCAAAAGAGCTGTGTTGGTTGATTTCACTTCCGGTATTGCACCATCACTAACTCGGTCAATATTTGTTTATCTTCAAAACCGGGTCACGAACAATCTCGTTACATGTAAAGTAAATTCAGTGAAAGTTATGGACTTTCTTTAAGATTTCATAGGCCTTATAAATTATTTTAAACGTTGTTACAATTTATCATTCCGGAAAAGAAACACAAATGCCCAAAAAAGATTGTTTTTAAAACTAATGAATTGTGAAACGAAAATAACCATAGACAGGACACAGTTTCAAAACTATAATATCTGTCCAATCAGAAGTGCCCGTTCCCACGAGTGAAACAGACAAGAAACATAACTTTTAATACACGCAATATCGGGAAAGCAAGCGTTATGCTACTCTGGGTGCCTTTTAGTCAGTTAAACGTTTATACTCTTTACATTATTACGCAAAGTTTAGATACAACGACGCGAGCATCGAGAAAATAATTATAATCACGCAAAATAAAACCTGTACACCCTTCTGACCTTTATTCCATACCCAATCGTGTTGTTCTGAAATACTGCTCAAAACAAACGCTTTCAAATAAATATCCTTTGTTATGGGATGTACACTGGGGTAATTCAATTCTGAGAAAACGTTTCTTTTCTCTGTAACCGTTGGGCATTGAAACGGATTTTAAAGAGACGATGCGTGACCGACCTAATGACTTTATTTACTACAAAATTCCTTACTCGCCGCAACAGATGTCTCATTAGCGCAATCGGATAAGGGGCTGAGGTAAGAATTTGATGGTCGCGAGTTCTAAAACCGGATCCGGTATAATTAAATTATTTCTTTACTTATGTCATTGTTTCTTCCTCTGGCCGAGAGGGGCACGGGCCTCTCGACGGACACCACGACAAAAAAAACTACAACAAGAAATTCTGCGAGAATTAGAAGCGGCCTTTTTGACCATCCGAGCCGGATTAATGCACTTTGTCACCTTTCAGTTGGCATGACAGTCAATTCGTCACTCTGAATGATAAAGAATTTAAAATTCGGTCACGCTTTAGAGAAGGTTTTGGTGGCCAGGTGGGTTAGTGCGCTCTTTTCGTACTGTATTGACAGCTTAGGGTCGGTGGTTCAAGCCTCTACAGAGTGAAGTTTTTTTTTCTTTGGTCTCTTTTTTTTCTATTCCTTTTCACTTGTTTTTCTTTTTTCTTTTGTCAACGCTTAAGCTGTAAACCTATTTTGTAATTTAACAGGGAAAAGTAGTGAACCGATACTATGGATATTCGCTACACGACAAACCAAGGCCAGCTGAAGCTTGACTAAACACTGGCACTTCGATTTGTTTGACAATTTCAAAGAAAGCGAACAATTTGGTATAAATCTGAGTCTTCGATACGTTGACCAGCTTCTCGACGATAACCGATATCTCAATACTACCAAGGTATGTTCAAACAACGCCACGCAAAAGAGCTGTATTTCACTTCCGGTATTGCACCATCACTAGTACTTCCGGTATTGCACCATCACTAACTCGGTCAATATTTTGGGCCAAAAGGAACGCTCAAATAAATTCATTTCCTATAATTCTGACTAAACATTTCTTTTTGAAAGGATGTCGCCATTTCCGACTCTGACCCCTGTATTTTATGGCCACCAAAATCTACTAGTTCGGTTTAAAAACATTTACGGTCTTCCGAATAGCTTTAGTTAATGCACATGTCATCGGCTTCCCCGAGGGGTCAACCCCCGGGCTGACCAGGGGGATTGTAAAATCAGTCAAGCAAACTGAGGAATTTCCCCGGGGGTCGGGAATCTCTCAAGACCAAGTCCCCTGGGTGAGGTGTCTCTCAGCTGAAAATCCCCGTGACATCCTTTTTAAACTTGTGAATTCCCCCACCCCTTAATCTTTGATTGTAAAACAATGTCAAGATTTTCCCCTACCCTAGGGCAAAGAATCCCATCCATCTCCTTGTATTCCCCCACATATCTCCCTGGTAGGCCCGGGGTTCGACCCCACGGGGAAGCCGATGACATGTGCATAAGTCATCGGTGTTGTGAAATACTGCTCAAAATAAACGCTTTCGAATAAATTCCTTTCCTACTGGATGTACGTCGGAGTAATTTAATTCTGACAAAACATTTCTTTCCTCTGTAACCCTTGAGCATTGAAAGGCTTTTAAAGAGACGATGCGTGACCGACGTAATGACTTTATTTACTACAAAATTATCTAGTGACCGCAAGAGATGTCTCATCAGCGCAATCGGATAGCGCAATCGGATAAGGGATTTGAAGGTCACGAGTTCAACTCCGGGCGCCGTTATTAGAAAACTTATTTCTTTACTTTATGTAAATGTTTCTTCCTCTGGCTGAGAGGGGCACGGAACGCTCAAATAAATTCATTTCCTATAATTCTGACTAAACATTTCTTTTTGAAAGGATTTCGCCACTTTCCACTCTGACCCCTGTATTTTATGGCCACCAAAATCTACAAGTTCAGTTTAAAAACATTTACCGTCTTCCGAATAGCTTTAGTTAAGTCATCAGTGTTGTGAAATACTGCTCAAAATAAACGCTTTCAAATAAATTCCTTCCCTACTGGATGTACATTGGAGTAATTCAATTCTGACAAAACATTTCTTTCCTCTGTAACCCTTGAGCATTGAAAGGCTTTTAAAGAGACGATGCGTGACCGACGTAATGACTTTATTTACTACAAAATTCTCTAGTAACCGCAAGAAGTGTCTCCTTACCGCAATCGGATAAGGGACCGAGATTGGGATCTTAAGGTCGCGAGTTCAAGCCGCGGCGCCGCTATTAGAAAATTAATTGCTTTACTTATGTCATTGTTTCTTCCTCTGGCCGAGAGGGGCACGGGCCTCTCGGCGGACACCACGACAAAAAAAACTAAAAAAAAAAAAAAACGGGTAATTTAAGAAGCGGCTCGTCGCTAAGCGACGGCCGCTTAAAAAAAAAAAAAAAAAAAAAAAAAAGGGTATTACTAGAAGCGGCTCGTCGCTAAGCGACGGCCGCTTAAAAAAATGGGTATTACTAGAAGCAGCTCGTCGCTAAGCGACGGCCGCTTAAAAAAAAAAAAACGGGTAATTTAAGAAGCGGCTCGTCGCTAAGCGACGGCCGCTTAAAAAAAGTGTGGTTCACAAAAAAGCCAATCCTCCCATGAACACATTTATTCCACATGGTGGCAGTGATTAAATACTGTTTTATTTTGTTTCTGTAGTTGTTCTGTCTACATCAAGTCAACAAACAACAGTGCCACTCTGTTCTAGTGACCAGGCTTCCAGCCCAGGTTATTAACGATAATTTTCTACCTGTTACTTTAGCATCCTAAGTCCTGTTACCCTTAGCTGATGGTCAAACTAGTGATTGATAGTCAGGCAAGTGATTGATAGTCAGGCTAGTGATTGATAGTCGAGCTAGTGATTGATAGTCAAGCTAGTGATTGATACTCAGACTACTGTGATTGATAGTCAGGCTAGTGATTGATAAAGGGGATTAGTTTCTAAAGAAACTGTGGTGCTACGTTGATGGGGGGGGGGGGGGGGGGAAGGGGGTAAAGTACAAAAATTTGGTTTATCAATGGAGTTGATAATGTAAATTGACCACCGTACAGGGATTCGATTAGGGCTAACGCTCGAAACGTCAGCTAATCAAATCCCTGTACGGTGGTCAATTTACATTATCAACTCTGTTGATAAACCAAATTTTCTAGTGATTGATAGTCACACTAGTGATTGATAGTCAAGCTAGTGATTGATAGTCAGTCTAGTGATTGATAGTCAAACTAATGATGGATACACAAACTAGTGATTGATTGTCAGGCTAGTGATTGATAGTCAGATTAGTGATTGATAGTCAACCTAGTGATTGATAGTCAAGCTAGTGATTGATAGTCAGGCCAGTGATTAAAAGTGATTGATAGTCAGGCTAGTGATTGATAGTCGAGCTAGTGATTGATAGTCAAGCTAGTTATTGCTATAATTATGAGAATGAGTACATATAAAAATCATATATTTGAACTGCAGATTAATGATTAAATATGTGACTGATCAGCACAGTTATGAGCACTACTTAAGCAGTAGTGAAAATAAAGCCGGGATTTGAACCCATGACCTCTGTGATACTGGTGCAGTGCTCTACCAACTGAGCTAACAAGCCATCTGGGAACTGCTCATTTTGTTGGTTCGTGATGTATCCGTGAGTGGTGAATATATGAGAATGAATATATGAAAAGCATATATTTGAACTGTGGATCAATGATTAAATATGTAACTGATCATTGCAGTTATGAACACGACTGAAGCAGTAGTGAAAATAAAGCCTGAAGCTAGTGATTGATAGTCAAGCTAGTGGTTGATAATTAGGTTAGTGATTGATAGTCATGCTAGTGATTCATAGTCAAGTAGTGAATGGTAGTCAGACTAGTGATTGATAGTCAGTCTAGTGGTTGATAGTTAGACTAGTGATTGATAGTCAGGCTAGTGATTGATATTCAGGCTAGTGATTGATAGTCAAGCTAGTGATTGATAGTCAGACTAGTGATTGACAATCATTCTAGTGATTGATAGTCAGACTAGTGATTGATAGTCAGACTAGTAATTGATAGCCAGACTAGTGATTGATAGTCAGACTAGTGATTGATAGTCAGACTAGTGATTGACGATCATTCTAGTAATTGATAGTCAGACTAGTGATTGATAGTCAGACTAGTAATTGATAGTCAGACTAGTGATTGATAGTCAGACTAGTAATTGATAGCCAGACTAGTGATTGATAGTCAGTCTAGTGGTTGATAGTTAGACTAGTGATTGATAGTTAGACTAGTGATTGATAGTCAGACTAGTGATTGATAGTCAAGCTAGTGATTGATAGTCAGACTAGTGATTGACAATCATTCTAGTGATTGATAGTCAGACTAGTGATTGATAGTCAGACTAGTAATAGATAGCCAGACTAGTGATTGATAGTCAGACTAGTGATTGATAGTCAGACTAGTGATTGACAATCATTCTAGTGATTGATAGTCAGACTAGTAATTGATAGCCAGACTAGTGATTGATAGCCAGACTAGTGATTGATAGTCAGACTAGTGATTGATAGCCAGACTAGTGATTGATAGTCAGACTAATAATTGATAGCCAGACTAGTAATTGATAGCCAGACTAGTGATTGATAGTCAGACTAGTGATTGACAATCATTCTAGTGATTGATAGTCAGACTAGTGATTGATAGTCAGACTAGTAATTGATAGCCAGACTAGTGATTGATAGCCAGACTAGTGATTGACAATCATTCTAGTGATTGATAGTCAGACTAGTGATTGATAGTCAGACTAGTAATTGATAGCCAGACTAGTGATTGATAGTCAGACTAGTGATTGATAGTCAGACTAGTGATTGACAATCATTCTAGTGATTGATAGTCAGGCTAGTGATTGATAGCCAGACTAGTGATTGATAGTCAGACTAGTGATTGATAGTCAGACTAGTGATTGACAATCATTCTAGTGATTGATAGCCAGACTAGTGATTGATAGCCAGACTAGTAATTGATAGCCAGACTAGTGATTGATAGTCAGACTAGTGATTGATAGTCAGACTAGTGATTGACAATCATTCTAGTGATTGATAGTCAGGCTAGTGATTGATAGCCAGACTAGTGATTGATAGTCAGACTAGTGATTGATAGTCAGACTAGTGATTGACAATCATTCTAGTGATTGATAGCCAGACTAGTGATTGATAGTCAGACTAGTGATTGATAGCCAGACTAGTGATTGACAATCATTCTAGTGATTGATAGTCAGACTAGTGATTGATAGTCAGACTAATAATTGATAGCCAGACTAGTAATTGATAGCCAGACTAGTGATTGACAATCATTCTAGTGATTGATAGCCAGACTAGTGATTGATAGTCAGACTAGTGATTGATAGTCAGACTAGTGATTGACAATCATTCTAGTGATTGATAGTCAGGCTAGTGATTGATAGTCAAACTAGTGATTGATAGTCAGACTAGTAATTGATAGTCAGACTAGTGATTGACAATCATTCTAGTGATTGATAGTCAGACTAGTGATTGATAGTCAGACTAGTAATTGATAGCCAGACTAGTGATTGATAGTCAGACTAGTGATTGATAGCCAGACTAGTGATTGACAATCATTCTAGTGATTGATAGTCAGACTAGTAATTGATAGCCAGACTAGTGATTGATAGTCAGACTAGTAATTGATAGTCAGACTAGTGATTGACAATCATTCTAGTGATTGATAGTCAGGCTAGTGATTGATAGCCAGACTAGTGATTGATAGTCAGACTAGTGATTGATAGTCAGACTAGTGATTGACAATCATTCTAGTGATTGATAGCCAGACTAGTGATTGATAGTCAGACTAGTGATTGATAGTCAGACTAGTGATTGACAATCATTCTAGTGATTGATAGTCAGACTAGTGATTGATAGTCAGACTAGTGATTGACAATCATTCTAGTGATTGATAGTCAGACTAGTGATTGATACTCAGACTAGTGATTGATAGCCAGACTAGTGATTGATAGTCAGACTAGTGATTGATAGTCAGTCTAGTTATTGATAGTCAGACTAGTTAAACAACAGAGTGTTTCTGTCGAGGAACTATTGGCTGATAGTTGCCCCGCGGAAATTTGATGTTCTTAAAACAAATATTTGCCTGAGAAGCGAAGCTTTGAGGGCAAATATGCTTGTTTTAAGAACATCAAATTTCCAAGAGGCAACTATCAGACCGATAGTTCCGAGACACAAACACCCTATTGTCTTTATTGTTCACCACTAAATTTTCTTCTGCGCGCCACTTCATAAAGTTCAAAAAACAACGCGCCACAACAACAAAAAAAACAACAACGCGCCACTTCAAAAACGAAAACTTCAAAAACACTTCAAAACGCTTGTTTAGTAGTGAAAATTATTTCACGGACGACTACTATCCATCCGATAGTGTCTCTCCGCGGACGAACACTATCACGTCACGTGATCAGTTTAAACCAATAAGAATCGGAGAAAATTTAGTGGTGAACTATAATGATTGATAGTCATTCTACTGAGTGATTGATAGTCAGACTAGTGATTG
The DNA here is from genome assembly GCA_016490735.1 of Pachyseris speciosa. Lineage (NCBI taxonomy): Eukaryota > Metazoa > Cnidaria > Anthozoa > Scleractinia > Pachyseridae > Pachyseris > Pachyseris speciosa. The sequence goes on from JAEMWC010000074.1 coordinate 443,384, forward strand.
ATAGTCAGGCTAGTGATTGATATTCCGGCTAGTGATTGATAGTCAGAGTAGTGATTGATAGTCAGTCTAGTGATTGATAGTCAGTCTAGTGATTGATAGTTAGACTACTGATTGATAGCCAGGCTAGTGATTGATATTCGGGCTAGTGATTGATAGTCAGTCTAGTGATTGATAGTCAGTCTATTGATTGTTAGTCAGGCTATAGTAGTCCGGAAGAGAAGCGTAAAATTGTTCAAATTGGTGATACAAGTACCAGATTTCATATACCTGATCCTTTTTGGGTAGGTAATGATATAATATTAGGATCCAATCTGGATCCTAATCTTTTTACCAGTTATTGGCTAATGGAAAACTTCCATATGTTTTCTATAAGAAACCACAGGGTACCCAATTCGTAAAGCAAAAAATGAAAATATTTAAAAGAGCCGTTTGAGCTATATTTTGTGGCTTTTTAGCGGTAACATTTTTAAAACATAGTCTCAAGAAAAGCTCCATGAAATAACAAGTTTCTAGCTTACAAAATGTTACTTAGGAGGTTTTTTCATTCTTGGTAGCAATTGCCATTGCAGGCACACAGCGCAGTGCAGGGAAGATTTGCCTTTGTGCACTTGCAGAGTCCCCGACATGCACGCTTGCAACCACATCTGATGAGCTCATTGCACGCTTTCGATGCTTCAGGTAGGGTTGTCCAGGTCGGTATCCACCCGTCTGAAGATAGATGCCATCCCCACTGTGCTGCACTTGGAAGTTCCTGGATAGGATCTAGTGTGCGCCCCCAGACATGACCCGCTTGAAATGCTGCCCTTTTGACGTGTTGTTCCAGGGCAGCCTGGGTTGGCGGGATACTCTCGATACTTCTGGTGCCTTGCGAAAACATGGACTGCCGCGCTTTGTTGATATCCTGGTGTGAGGTCGTTCGGCTATACATTATAACCACGAACCGTTCCAGCACTCTGAATTGCTCCTCGGAGAGCGTTGTCTGTGGCGATGACAGAGTACAAAAAACGTCGGTCGCCTCAGGATAACACTTCCAAGCTTGAAATGCTGTCTTCTTACCCTTTCCAGAGAAATATGATACCGTATCGCATCCGGTGAGTGCATGGAAGAATGGTAGCCCTTCACATTGCTGTATGGTAAGAGAGCTGGTTATCTTGTGAATTGGCATATAGCGCAACTGCTTGCCAACGCCAAAGGCTATCCACAGCTCCTCTACATCCAACTTCTGTGCGAATGCGATTGCCAAGATGACCACGTCCGTATCAACAGTTCGTATAAGAATCTTCTTCATACCGCTCACAGAGGCATGCTTTGCATGGACGAAGATACGAGTATCTGCTTCCTCATGGTTACAAGGTGCCAGACCCGCCTTGTCTATCGTGGTGGAACTGATTACATCCATAGCAGCCGTGCTGATTACTTCTACATTGGAAAGTCTGAGAGATTGAACGCTTTCTGCAAGATACTGGAATAGCTCCTTCTTGTTGTCATCCAGCCTCAGAAACGACTTCCAGTTTAAAGGAATTGCCGCATTGTCACATACACGTCTGCGAGTTCCTGTGCCTCTGGCCTCGCGTGTGCCTTGCTTGAGGCTGTTCTTCAGGTAACGGTCCCACACCAAATCGATTCTTTTTACATTCTGTGCGCGATAGTTGATGAGGTACGGGAGAAAGACAGTATCCGCGTACTCCTTAAAGGTCTTGCACTTACCAGGCGAAAGCATATTAACAATAGCTGCGCCATCTAGAACAACTGCATCAACCGAAGGACGCTCCAACGTTGTGTTGACTTCGACGCATGTGATAAGCTCCGATTTCTGTCCCGTACGCATTTTTCCATTACACGAAAGTGCAGGTGGACTTGAACTGTTTTCGTGCTTGAAAAATTCTTCCAGATTTCCCTCTCTTGCTTGGCAAGCAATGTACAGTCTGGAAAAGAGTCGGCAGTCACTCTTGAGATCGGCAACTTGATTACTTGTCTTACTTGATTGCCGTTTCTCAGGCGTGCCAAACAAAGGTAGGTTGCATCGTTGTATAGTATCTGTGATGGGTTTGGAACGCTTAGTAAGTCGCTCCTCTACATATTTGTCGTACATTGACTGCCCTTTCACCTTGGCTTCTGAAACAGCTTTCACTACACATTTAGGCATGATTTGCTTAGTGTCCAATACAAGAAGATCGGCACTGTCTTCACTGAATGGGTTACCCATTTCTTCAATTACACCAATCAGGTTTTTAACGTCTCTAGCAAAAGCGTTCTGAACAGATGGGACTTGCTCGTGGTGACGGGTATCAGCAGGTTTTCGTACGCCATATGTACTCTCGAATTCTTTTACTGCTCTTGCTATTTCGGGACCTGCTACCATCCAACGTCGGAGGGCTGCGGGACTTTCCGTTAGTCCTACTGCTCCACCGTCCCCTTTAATCATCTCGTTCTCCTGTTCGTGGTTGTGGTCTAGAGAAATCTTCGAGAATAGGTGCTGAGATTTCTGCACAACAAACTTCCCTTGTTCGAACTCGACGTATACTGATGGGTGCCTCTCCTTTAGGTTGACGAGATCTCTGATGTGAATGGGAAGCCATCTTGAATAGTTAATTAAATCGAGAGCAAACATCCAAGGGGCAAGCTTACCAAGAATCTGTACATACAGGGAAAAGTTGCCTTCTCTAATAGACCTGACAAATTCTAGAGCCAATAGTTCTAATTCAAGCGCAGTTGACCAGAAAAGAAAATGGGGATGTGCTTCACTCTGCTTCTGCACCCAAGTAGTAAAATCTTCAGGTTCCCTATTGTCAACGACACTAGCCTTGTAAGCCCGTCGCTGTAAGATGTACAGTGCACATGCGCTCACTTGATGTGCATAGCGAGACCTGGTGATGTGGGCCGCCTTTAGTATAGCATCTGCCCTTCCACGGGTTGTAATGTCTGCCTGGACTAATACGCTATCCCACCCACTGTTGCTTAACCATTGTCCGACCATCTTCAGTGAGGCCATCTCTATGTGAAGCCCACCCATCATCACAACATAGCTTCTCTCCCCATACGTATCTGCTTTCTCCCACTGGATCTGCTTTGCAAGGGCGTAAAGGGGCTGGTCCATTCCAATAATTGGTGTCTGCCCGGGATTAATGTATGCGATTGCATCCTTCACTAATTTCATAGAATGTTGGATCATTGCCTTACTGTGTGCATTTTCTTCGAAGAGAGGTAAAAGCGACGTTATAGCAGTAGGTGAGAGAGCTCTGGTTTGCAAGGAAGCAAAGTGCGCCGACCAGGACAGATACTCCTTCTCCTCCAGCTTTTCCTTCGCGAGCAGTTCTTCGACCTTATTGAGCCACTGATACTCGCATTTCATATTTTCAGTGACCAAATCTGACTGCGGTTTGTTAGCATTACAGTCTCCTGGAACATAATAATCTTTCTTCGATTCTTGTTCCATGTAGGGTTGAATACCAGTGTAGGTTTCGGGAAGATTAGACACAGTTTTCCTTTTTGGTAGGTCAGCATTTATTAGAACTCGATTTCTGTCGATGCCATCAAAGTCATTAGTAGGGTGCTCGGTGAGAGAAATCGCTGTTCCATGAAATGAGTCTTTAGCTGTACGTGAGCTTGGGTTGTGATCTATGTTGTCCACACTACCCGTAGTAAACAGTGATTTTTTTAACTTTGAGGGACACACTACGCCGTCCTCTTCAAATTGTGCACAAACACTGTTTCCTAGATCTGCTGAAATTTGCATCACTCGGTCGTAAGAAATGGATAATCCTAATCTGTAGAGCTTATCTACTAAAGCCTTTTTTCTGGTTTCAGCGTGAACTAGTAGTCCCAGGTAGACTGGTAATGGAGGCTCTCTATTCGGATCGTGTCTGGTTGCTGTGGCATCAGACTGCGGGTCCCTGTGACGTTTCACGGTATTAAAGATCAGCAGCTGGGAAAGCATCACACCTGCGTTCATGCCCATCGTATCTTGCTCATTGATAGTTTTCACGCTCGGTCCCTCTAAAATCATCTTCACAAGCGCGAGGAGTAAGTCAGGTACTGCAGAGCGATGACAGTCGGTATCAAATGTACCATTAAAGCATTGCTTGTTAGCGAATAGCTCTTTCCTAACAAGCATTGCAGCTTTGGCAAGATACATGGCCTCATTGTCATAGTCATGAGTTTGAGCAAATTGTAAAGCTGTACCAATGTCACTAGAGAATGGTAGCTTTACTTCTTTTCCTTCAGTATACGCGCCAAGCTCTGGTATTTGTGCGAGCAGGCGATCCTTCAACCTAGTGCTGTTTACACGGTCTGGAACATGTGCTCCGAGCTGCTCAAGTGAAGACGAGTACATTTTTGCCAAATCCGATAACTTAAAGACCCTTGGCCTTGGAGCCTCCTCTATATACAAAACAAGTTCTGCTAAAGCAGTAGCCTCCAAAGAAACCTGAGAAGTGTCATTTTCTTCTTGCTCTTTCGAGGGTCTAATGTTTCTAACTCGATTGTAAAGAGCAGTAAGACATGATGCGTGGTAGTATGCATCTAGGGCATGCATATCACCAGCTACCAACTTTGACAACAGCTTGTGGTCTTGAAGTTTTGTGGCTGCTGCTCTTACATTGCTATCAATAGCAACTGTTGCTGCTCTACGAAGATTATTACCTGTTATGACATAAAATTTCGAAATATCAAAATAACGCATTTTCATTGAATTTATTTTGCCTCTTTTTACGATCTCGTTCACAAGTTATTTTTTCTGGTTGTAGATTCTAACAGAGATAAATTTTGTTATCCAGTGAGGTTACATTTCTGCACAAATGTATCAACTCACATTTGTTTACAATTAAACCTTGGAGAAGCCTTGTTCATATTGACGTAGTGTGAATTACACATCCATTCAGTTTTCGTTATTCTTTGACAATATTCAGTTAGAAATTCAGTTAGAATATTTGTGAATATATGATGACATGTTAAATGCAAACAAACAAACAAACAAACAAACAAACAGCTACCACGACGGTTTTTTGAAATAGACAAGAGGATGCAACAAATGTTGACTTGTTTGAACAAATAATGCCTGATAAAAGAATAAAAACCTCATCTTATCACTGAGCATTTTAAGAAAAACATATCATACAAGTAAGTTGCCATTGATTTACTGTTGTGTTTTACTTAGTCCAAATTAAAACATTATCTTGAGTTTCCTACCCGCTTCTTCGCAAAAGAAGCATTGCTTCATGTCATCTCTGGTCGAAAGCTTGGCTGCTGATCCAAGGGAGACTCGTCTAGTTTTGATCGGACTCGGTTGAGTGGAAGTCTCCTCCTCAGAGTCTCCACTGACCTCTGCATGCTTCCTCTTCTGAGCTATGGTCAGCTTTGCACTGCTGCATTTATTGAAACATGATTTGTGCCATGATGCTTTGTAAAATCTGAGTGTTTCCTCAATTCCCCTTCCTTCATCTAGGTGGGAGAAGGTCACTCGAATCGGCAATTGGCCAACCTCGGCGAACTTTGGTAGATTATCGGCTAAACTTTTATAGCCTGTTCCGCGATCTTTTCTTTTATCATTAACCGGAGAAACAAGCTTTTCATTTGCATTCTCCATTTGGCATAAAGCACACAAATCCCAGTTAATACGATACCGTGAAAGAGCCATCTTCCGATAATTTTTCCAACTTTAAGCTGCCTGTTTGTACTTTGGAAAATCAACCAGGCGTTCCTTGCTCACATCACAGGCACCAATCAGTCAGGCGTTCCTTGTTCACACCGCAGGAACCCAAAGTTTTAGCAAGATTTTTAAATGCAAACATTTTATTTGGCCTAAAACAGCTATTCGAGGGTTTTTCAAAGCATAATATGATTCTTTCGACTAAATTTGGGCATTTTAGGCCAAATATCATTACGTTTGTTGTGTAAGTACGACTAGCTGTGAGCCTGCTGTACCGAACCGCTAAACCGCCTGTAAAATAACGTCTTAAAACATGTGCTTATGATTAGGATCCAGACGGGATCTCAATGGTATGTGAATCTACAAGCTAAAAGGCACTTATTCTGAAAATTTCACACTTGTATCACTAATTTGAACAATTCCGCTATTTTTAGCCGCTAATCTTCCGGACTATAGTGATTGATAGTCAGACTAGTGATTGATAGTCAGTCTAGTGATTGATAGTTAGACTAGTGATTGATAGCCAGGCTAGTGATTGATATTCAGGCTAGTGATTAATAGTCAGTCTAGTGATTGATAGTTAGACTACTGATTGATAGCCAGGCTAGTGATTGATATTCAGGCTAGTGATTGATAGTCAGTCTAGTGATTGATAGTTAGGCAAGTGATTGATAGTCAGACTAGTGATTAATAGTCAGACTGGTGATTAATAGTCAGTCTAGTGTTTGATAATCAGACAGGTGATGATAGTCAGAGTAGTGATTGATAGTCAGAGTAGTGATTGATAGTCAGTCTAGTGATTGATAGTCAGTCTAGTGATTGATAATCACAGTAGTGATTGATAGTCAGGCTAGTGATTGATAGTCAGTCTAGTGTTTCAGACAGGTGATTGATAGTCAGGCTAGCGATTGATAGTCAGGCTAGCGATTTGATAGTCTAGTGATTGATAGTCATGCTAGTGATTGATAGTCAGGCTAGTGATTCATAGTCAGGCTAGTGATTGATTTTCAGGCTAGTGATTGATAGTCAGAGTAGTGTTTAGTAGTCAGGCTAGTGATTGATAGTCAGAGTAGTGTTTGGTAGTCAGGCTAATGATTGATATTCAGGCTAGTGATAGATAGCCAGAGTAGTGATTGATAGTCAGACTAGTGATTGATAGTCTGTCTAGTAATTGATAGTTAGGCTAGCGATTGATAGTCAGTCTAGTGATTGATAGTCAGGCTAGTGATTGATATTCAGGCTGGTGATTGATGGTCAAGCTAGTGAGTCATAGTCAAGCTAGTGATTGATAGTCAGTGTAGTGATTGATAGTCAGGCTAGTGATTGAGATTTAGGCTAGTAATATTGATAGTCAGAGTAGTGATTGATAGTCAGGCTAGTGATTCTTAGTCACACTAGTGATTGATAGTGAGACTAGTGATTGTTTATCACATTAGTCAAAGAATGCTTTGCAAGGTTGTTTATAGAATCAAGTTTGTGCTGACTTGGCTTGTTTAATTAAATAAAATTTGGATTGGACCAGCCATCAATGTCTGCCATAGGGAGCTGTCTACCAGTAGTGGTGTCCTCTTAGAGGGAGTCGACCGTAATCTTCTCTATAAATTTAACTATCTTTGCCTGTATGATTTGGTCTCGTCCGCAGTGTTGTTTCCATTTTATCTCAGGTGACCTGGCAACAATTTACAAGCACCTTTCATTTAGAAAAGTATTTTTTTTCTGTGACTAGTCCCAGAACAGGTTACAGCAGTTTTGCCATTTGCTTGCCTTTGGGCATTGATCAAGGTCCAACCAGGTCCTGTATTTTAAAAATACTATAGATTGTAGTTAATTCCTAGTCAAACTCTGTAGGTAGAATCTATCATAAGAGATGCTCTGCAGTAACGCCCGAAAGTAAGTTGCTACCCTCGCGCACGACGCAAATCGCTTCGCGCGCAACGCGATTTGCGTCGCGCGCGATGTTTTAAAAACTGTAAGTACACTGGTTTGAAGGTTTGTACGTAAGGAAAACTGTTTAGATATCGAAAGTGAATGCTTTCAAGAAATTAAAATGCTCTTTTTCTGAGTCGCTGTATACTCAAACCATTGTAGAGTGTTGATGCAATTCGGTGTAAGAATGTTATGCAAACAATTAAGTTCTGAAGTGACCAGTGTTTAAATTTTTTACCAGGTCCTACTGCCGTGAAGCAGAGTAGATGGTCGAAGATAAAGGGACTTTTCAAGCGATCAAGCCAGGGTAATTTGTAATGCATTGTTTGTTATTATATAATTCTTATTTTGGTTGAGACAAGAAACACTTGATGCATTGATGAGGAAAAACTGATCGTCACAAAATTGATCGCGGTTCATTGCTCGCCTCGTTGTGGACTTTACTTTAAGAAGCTTGAACAGTGACAGCACAAAACGGCATTGTTTTTACACAAATTTTTATAGACAAATTTGTAGTCTTTGTGGGAGTTTGGCCCCTGAATAATACTGCTGTTTTCACCAACATTTATTTTACATACAACTTATTTCTACCACATCATACTCAATGCCAAGATCGTTTGTGTGAGATATACTATCTTTAATTAACACTGGGTATTATTACATATTACATGTATAGTGATGTTGAGAAGCTAGACTAACTTTAGTGAATGTGGTAATGGTAAGTATGCACATCACTTCATCTCAGGAAATTTGCAATGGATAGTAGAAAAGGGTGAAAACATAAATTATTAAACCTTTTTTAAAACAACATTGCAGATGCGTTTTTGAAGTGGAGTCGAAACCAGTTGAGGTCATGTTACAACAGTACCATGAGTCAGGTGATGATTTCTCCTTGGAACCCTGACAACACTTTGGACATAGATGAGGTGTACGTGGAGTTATCATTCCTGAGAAACGAGACAAAAGCCGATGGAACAACAAAGGAGAAGCTTGAAGACTACGGCGAGATATTCAGAAGCCACGGAGAACATCTCATCCCTAAACGAATTGTGGTTTATGGAGAGCCTGGCATAGGAAAGTCAACCTTTACCAAAAAACTTGCTGTAGACTGGTCGAGGGGAAAGAAGAGGATCCTAAAGAAATTCGCTGTTTTACTCTTAGTTAAGCTGCGAGACATTTGCGACGCTCAAGACCTCAGGTCCATGCTAGAGAAAGCTGAGCTTCTGTCTGCCGATGACCCGACGGTCTTTGAAAGCTTATACAACTTCATTATTAAGAACCAGCAGAAAGTCCTGCTTGTATTGGATGGTTATGACGAGTACAGTGGTGAAAACGCATCGCCAGTTCACCAGATTTGGAGAGGCAGCCTACTGAGAGATGGGTTTGTTGTGATAACAAGTCGGCCGACAAAAGAACAGTTAATAACATCAAGTCATGCTCAGTTCGAGATCAGTGGGTTTAGTGAGGAGCAAGTGAAACGGTTCGCACTCAAGGTTTTCAATTACCCAGAAGACGTGAGGCAGTTTACTGGTTTTTTGTCTGAACGCCGCCTGTGGGATATGGCAAGAATACCTCTTCTCTTGCTGATGCTTTGCCTAACCTGGCAGGAAAAAGGCCGTGAAGCGCTATCAGCTTCTCATGCGAAGCTGTATGAAAGTTTTCTGGAGACTTTGTTCAATCACATGGCAGCTAAACACCCTGATCAGACATTTGCAAGTTTAGATGAATACAAAGAAGACCTCACATGGTTAGGCAAACTCGCCTTTCATGCACTTCTGAAGGACTGCCTTGACCTCAAGCTCGACAAAGTGCCCCAGGATTTTCACGCCCTCATCCAGAAACTAATTAACGTTGGTTTCTTTCAAATTTCCAAGCTTTCGAGATCAGCTCGTCCTGAGCAAGTTCTTGTCTTTCTCCATAAATCTATCCATGAGTTTCTTTCTGCCTGGTTTATCGTTCGTGAATTGAAGAATGCCGAGAAAGGAGACCTTACCTGCCTGTCGAGAATTGATTCATTTAAGAAGATTCAGAAGATGGTTGAAGTCCTGAAGTTTGTTTGTGAGATGTCACCAGAAGCTGCTGGTGCTGTCTTTGGTCACCTGCAGTCAACGGGAGAGAAGGAAGGTCTGACAGAGTGCAGCTTCTCTGGGACACCATCTATTGAAGAGCTGTCTAAAGATCAAAGAGAGTTTCGTATCATCAGCTTAGATTGTTTGCTGTCTTGTCCTGCCTCAGAAACACAGGATGTTTACCTTCGGTTCCTCCAGTGTATCAACAGTGTAGTAGTCGTAGATTATGATCACCAGTTGCCCGTCGTTGCAAGAGAACATTTGTTCAATGTTTCCATTGTAGCTTTACCAGATTATTTGTTTCTCGAAAGTTATTTTCCCGAAGTTGTAAATGATGACGTGTTCTCCATAATGCGTGATTTAGAAGCTCTCGTTTTCACCCCTTATGGCGCTACCAAGGTTGATGCAGGACAGTGTACCGATCTCAAGCTCAACCACTTTTTTCTTAAAGCAGAAGGACAGCAAATGATTCTATATCTAACTCGCATTGGTAAAGGGCTCCTTGGTGATCTGCAGCCTGTTGAACTAGTGCGTGCATTCTCAGCAGCAATAGAGTCTCCTCCTCAGGAGCCTGTTAATCGACACTCCTCACAGAATCAGAATAACAGCAATGCTTTGTGTCTGACTGAAGACACATCTGACCTTGTTCAGAAACATTCTCTGTCATTTGTGAGAGAGATTGACATTAGGCAGCCAACAAGTGAGGAGTTCACGGTTATAAATAACTTGTTGGCCGTGAATTGGCCTCGAGTTATAAGCATTTCTTGTTTCTCTGATTGTAGTGCTCAGCTGATTGAAAGTTTTGTCTCTCGCATTCCCTTCACTAACAATCTCTATGAATTAAAACTTGAGAAGATCAATCTGACAGCCAAGTCCGCTGCTGACATTGCTAAGTCACTGCACCAGGCCCCCAACTTGCAGAACCTTGACTTGTCAGAGAACAATTTACACGGAGCTGTGAGTGAGCTGGCTGTGAACCTTCATCAAGTGTCACAACTGACTCAACTCAGGTGGCATGGTGTTCATATGGGAGAAGAAGAGTGTCGGTCAATCGCTGCAGCTCTAAAACACCTTCCTTGTTTAGAAGGGCTGAGTTTATCAAAGAACCCACTGGGTCAGGGAATCGTTGAGCTGGCCAAACACTTCAGTAGCGTGCCTCATCTGACTAATCTGCACCTGGATGATACACAGATGGGTGAAGAGGAAGTTACAGCTGTTGCTCACGCTCTAAAGGATGTGCCGGAGCTGGAGTCGCTTTACTTATCCTTCAATCCACTGGGCAGAGGGGTAAGTGGACTGCTAAAGCGTCTCATTAGTATTCCTCAACTGAGGTTCCTATTGCTGTGGGGTGTTAAGATGACAAAGAAAGAAGCCAGTGATCTGTTGACAGCATCGCAGGAAAGAGACTTCATCATCCGGTCAGATTATCATGTAAGTTTTTTGCTTTATTGAATTTGGTTATTTTGGCTGAATTTTGCCACTGTGTGATACTTGAAAGACTCTCCGTAGCTTGTTCAAGTAAAAAAACTACTTGGGGAAAATGGAGGTGAATTGTTCGTGGACTTGTTATGTTTATATCTTATTTGAGAGAAAATAGCTGAATAGCGCATTTGGAAGGTTCTAGATGAGAATAAATCAGATCCTTTTACAAGGGTTTAATTTAAAACGAAAGAGATACATTAAAGCTGTTTGCCTAACATCTGTCGCAGGTGACAAACGGAATATTCCAAATAACAACACGTTCCAAAATTCTATCCAAATGTTCTTTTAAGTTTCATGGTTTTGTCTACACGGGTTTGAGTCTCTTTCGTGCTCACTAATACATTTAATACCAAAATATGTCATTAATTAATTATTTTTTCTTCATTGTTTCTGGAGATCATTTTGTCATTTCTTCGTAAATTGTACTCGTTGTATGTTACTAACTCCTTTATTTATGTAGTTTTCGTGCTGCACGATCACTCTTTTTAGCTTTATTTTGTCGAGATAGCAGCATGAGTTTATTAATTGTCATTTCAACCAAAATTTTCAATTATGGTAGAGACTGCAGTCTGGTGTCAGTTCTTACAAAGTCTTCGCTTTATGTCTCTACATTCAATATTGACTAATCTTCCTGTGTGTTCCCCTGTCAGTGCTTTGGTTTGTTTTCCGTCGCATTCAACGAGAATGTTGGCCACCATTGGAAACAACGTCACTGTTATGTATTTTCAGCGTGTTTAAAATGATGGATTTTAATCAGTTAACCTATAGCAAGTTACCATTCGCTCGACATAAACCAGGAATTTTGATAACCGAGGTTGACTCGGTTTTCCCAGTTTGCCATAGCAGCGGATTCCAGATAAGTTGATATTTAACTTTCAGATCATCTTCCTGGCTTTAAAAAAGTGAGAAACGAAGAAATAGTCTTCGTCGTGTTGTTAAATAACAGATTTTGTATGTTCGCATTGTTTGGTGTATTTCGTGTTTTAGTTAGAACCAAGAAACCATTTTAAAGTTTCGAAACCATCAAAAGTTTAAGGAAAATATTTGCATGAATATATGTACATCTTTTTACATTACAAAGTGTCGTCACGCAAAAAAAGAGAGATAAGAATTTTTTAGTCTTTTTTTTTTTTTCAATCGGTTGTAATGGTAATATATAGATTTAGCCAAGCCTAAAAGCGGAGCTCCACGATTATTATTTTTTTACTGGTATTGAGCAACACAGCATGGCTTTCTGACGTCAATATTTTATGTTTAGAGTAGTCAACAGGAATTGACCGCGGTCCAAAAACATCAAAACATTACAAGAAAACAATACAGTCGACGAGTGTGTTTGTTCAAAAACAAATTTAGCAATCAAAGAATGATCAAATATTTTCATCCAACATCGTTGGACGAGCATGTTTGACGGTTTAGCCACCTCTCATAATAGTGCGTCATTAAATTGCTTTCCATGTTTGATCGAAATCAAACATGTTCATCGAAAATTTCGCATTACGAACAAATGTTTGATCGTTTAGCCACCCCAACAAACAAATCGTGCGCAAACGGTAAAAAGCAACCAAATGAGCCACGTAACGTCGAAAATTTCAGCAATAATACGCAAAAATCATTGTTTTTGGACTCACTTGGTCCCGTGTTTGGTCAAACATTGTTTTGCGTCAAATGTTTGACAAACACGATAATGGATGAAAATGTTTGATCTTTTAGCCGGGACTTCACAAACATATTTTATAGTACGTTAAGCTTAAACATAAGCTTAAATGTCGTAGAAAAGAGAAAAAGGAAAACAATCCTGATAGTTTGGATAGGTAATCGCATGGGGCCGAGTAAATATCACTTGTGCCAGTTTTCAGAAAGTTGCTGAAATTGCCCTCGTCGCGCAAAACATAAGTGATACTAAACCTTAATTTTACGCGGATTCATTGCGATTACGTGTTAATAACATAATGGCAAACGACCACTTGTAAATACGCATCGATTCACTATAGTAAAAACACGCATCTACAAAAATAGCAAACGGTTTGTTCAAAGAAAGAACTTCTTCCACCAAGTGTGAGCTACTCGTTCCTCCCATTAATGCCGGTGAGTTGTTAAGAACTTTCTTGGTGAGCTGCAAGATGTCGCGGTAACTTTTTGTGAACAAGCCCTTTGTTTTTCAACCACACAATCCGGGCGCGATAGAAGCTGATCCAAAAATTGAAGAATTTCCTGCGAACAACCTTTTGCTCTTCCATTTTCCAGTTGAAAATTCACCTTCCGGAGTATCTTTTAAGTAGTTCTTGATTTTTATGCCTTTTATGCAAATTGAGGGACAGAAACTGAACTTCGAAGATGATGTTATTTTGCTCAAAATGAAGACACCAACTGAATGTGAAATCTCGAGCCGCAGAAAGCGCGCGAAAAATTAAGCCTCGTTTTGGGTTGGGTGTCTCGTTTTGGTTAAATTAACTTGACTTGAGCCTGCGATCCAATCGAAAACCATTACCTGGTCAGCGGTCAACTTAAAAAAAAAAACAGCGAACCTCGATGAGCTCTAACTTGAGCCCGCGATATGGTCACGTGATAATGGTCAGCGGAAACCTTGTTTTGACAGGTGTCAATTAGCCATGACACGGATGCCCTATATCAAAGATGTACGCTTGTACGCTGTAAACTAGGTGATCAGCTGGAGGATGGCCGCCATGTTGGATTATTATGATTATTATTAGGATGTTATTAATTATTGGGCAACTCCGTCGTCGTCGTACGCGCCCACGAGCAATACCGCTAGCCAGTTTTACCATGAGAAAAGCAGTTGACGGGTTTCTATAAGTATGGTGCTCCGCCGGAGCTCCGCTATAAAAGGTGTCAATAAATTGTGACAGTTAAAGTGAAAAATGCTGTTTAACGAGTCAAGTTACAGTCATTAAAGAAAAGCTAGGGTGGCACACGTGTTCTTTTACAAAAAAATGTTTGGGATAGCGTTTGTTCCTTGGAAAAATGGATATCCGTCTTATCACATTTTTTTAAACCAAGAATGGTTAGAAAAAGTGAACAGAAGTAAAGCCTGGTCGCAGGTGAAATCTGATAATCCACGTAGAAGCACATTGAAGTTAGTAAAACAAGCCAAGGTGAGGGATTAAATCCTTGAATGACACCCCCTGTAGAAAAGATCAAAAGGCAAATGTGGGAACAACAGTGTAGCCTGTATATACAACTAGTGCACAGGGGGTATCTTGGCAAAACACCACTCTCGGGTATATACATACATACATACATACATACTGTCTGGGAGCGAATTGCAAATTTTTGCAGCTTGATATCGGATACACTCAAGTCGATAATTTGTTGTTCTCGGTATAGGTAATGTCAGAATATTCTTTCCTCTTAATGAATAACTGGAGTTACGAAGCACGAATAGTTCTTTTAGATATCCAGCATATGTAAAAACAAATAAGCTCTTGAAAACTACCATGTGTGTGTCTTGTTTTGGTATCTGGTCACTTCTCTCTTCATCACTCGAGAGATTTTGCGTCACCTTTACGGAAAACGTCAGATGTTCGTAAGAAAACGTATCTGGAAGCCATGTAAAACAATGCTTCCAGTTTTGGTTACGTTATGTTGTACGGGAGATGCTAATTAAATATCTCTATTGCTAGCTCGCTCGACAAAATTGTTAGACAGTTGTTTGATCAAATCCTAATCCCTCCTCCCTCCAACCAAAACTGATCAGGTTTCGTCAAAAGAGGATAACTGAAATACTATTCAAATTATTTAAGAAATGCGACTTGTGCCGCATTCAATTCAAACTGCAAATTATACTTCTGATTGTACTTCTTTTGTCTCGAGAAAATGCAACAAAAGGTTACCGATCCTGCCTCAGGTCCGGTATGTAAATCTATGTATTAGATTCAACACGGCAGAAATTCGACGTTCAAATCGGTACCGTATTTCTGCCGCGAAAAATGCTACAGGACCAGTTAAACTTGCGGCAGAAATTCGGCAGCTGATTCAGACGTCGAATTTCTATCGAATTTAATTAGTTTAATTGAATTTGACACGGCAGAAATGCGACGTATGAACCGGACCTAACTGATTCAAAGTGCGATTATATGGGAAAGCTGAGTTCAAGTTTAATGCCTTCCTGGCCACTCAAAGCAGTAACCGGACCGTTAAACGCATATCCAAAGTTAATTCTCTCATAACATTCAGAATCATTTTCCCATAAATTCAAATTATCAAGTACTTTGATTATGTAAAGTTAAATTTAAAATAACACGGAAATTGTTTTTTCTAAAGGAAAAGAAACCGGTTACACTGGAAAACTGATAAACTAAGATTACACGGTGTTATGCGGTAAGGGCTGCCATTGTCATCGAACAAAGTAACGCATTTGAACTCGGGAAGATTCTTAGAATTTTCATGGAGCAGTGAACTTTACTAGAAGCTTCAATCATTTCAAGCTCGAGGCGAAGTGGAGCGATCTAACTATCTCTTAAAACGAAGTGACCTTGTCTTGAGTGACCATCCTATCCACTTCCTGCGCGTTTTATTTTCGATATCGCATCTCATCCCGGAACAGCGAAACTACATAAAAATAGTCATGTTCAAGCAGTAAGCTTTGCGAAAGACTTTAAATAATTTCAAGCGCTAGGTGAATATGAGCGATGTGATAATCTCTCGAAAGGGAAGTGACCTTGTCTTGAGTGACAATCATCTCCGCTTCCGGCTCGTTTTATTTTCGAGATCGCATTGTCAGCCCACGCAAATCGCAAATCGCCTTCTCAGCCCGGGACAGAATAATCATGTATGGGTGGTTGTATTCATGCAGCCCAATTTCACGTTGTATTAGCCTTGTTTGATAAATAATTTGCAGCTTTTTTAATCTGATATTGCTGACGAAACAGGCGCGCACCTGATATTCTTGATTTATTTTATTACGTTTTGTTTTCTTCTGTTACAGACTTTGTATGGTGGGGGATATCGACTGTGCACAAAGAGGGAATTAAAAAAAGGCGGTATTAAATTTGATGAGGAGTAAGTTCAAGCGAGTCTCCCAGTACTGGTGATACTCCAGAAGACCTGGCGGTACCTGAATCAACACAGTTTGGATTGGTTATCATGTGACCTGAACACCACTGAACTCCACAAAGATACACAGACTGCTATGTAGGTAGAAGCACATAGTGCCCGTGTGTATTGAGCCAATCCTTTATTTTTCCCTGCTATTCCACTGTGAAACACGCCTACACTGCATGGGGGTAGTTCTCTGGATCAAAATCAAAGATCAGCCTCTCTCTCCAGCGCACTCGAAGTAAATTAATAGGTTTTCCGTTGGTTTTGTCACCTTGAAAGCTTAATTCTTAGAGTAACAAACAGCCATCTGGACATTCTAAACTCAACTACCACAGGACTACACTGTTTCCCTGAGGCGCAGACGTGTTTCATTGGGGGGAACTGTGCTTTGTTTTGACGTTGAAACGCTTCATCAAAATTTTTGTTCGCTGAGGAAGTAAAACTGTCCTTTAAACTTAGGCCAATTTGGCAAGATTTGGTAGGGTTTCAAAGCAACTTATGCACTTGTAAAACCCAGTTTTGACGAAAATACAAAATTCGCTCAGTGCGGTCTGGTACTCATGCGCATGTGCGAGTTGTTTTAGCTACACGACTGACCACATCTTGTTATGCTCGAACCTGTTTGAAGAGTCGCTGTATGAAGGTTCCACTCTCTTTTGTAAGCGGATGAATGTAATGGTAGCACTGTAATGTTCCAAGAAAAACCTCACTACTTGAGCTGTCCAAGGGTGACAAAAATACTAACAAGTTTGGTCTTACTCACGCGCCTCCACTTCTTAACCCTACCGGGAGTTTGGACGGAGAGACTTCTAACACTTAGGACCGAGGTGATTTCTCTCTCGGGACGCAGAAGGCAGTGAAACCCGAGATGCTGATAATAGATTGAGACGTCATTTTCACCAGTAAAATAGTGTCCCTGTGTCATCCGCTTAAACGGGGAACCACGCAGTGGTGTGGTCAGTCGCATAGCTGAAACTACTCTTACGAATTAGGAAAGAGGTTGTCGTGACTTATGGCACCATGCACAGGAGAGTTTTGTTAACCTGAATTCCTGATAACTCGAACTCAAAGCCGTGTCGTCCTTATAAACCACGACAGTAATTACTAAAAGCCGTGGCAACTGTAACTAACTCTAGCGGGTTTTTTTTGTTCCTTATAAACCAATGCACTTATTACTAAAAGTCGTAGCAACTGCAACTAACTCAACTCTTATGTTTCGTGTTATTATTGCTATTGGTGCTGTACATCCAAAGGGATTGGTCTTTGCTCTGCGGCTGTGTTCACCCTACACTGCATCGATTCTTGTGCCTGCACCAACTGATTAGAAATCGTTCCAGTGTGCTTCGCATCACTTTGTGTGCTGTTCTGATTGGCTATTTTAGTGTTCGAGTGGCACTAAACAAACCGTTACAAACTGTTCAAATCAGTTCAAGACAGGTGCTGCTGCGAGAATTAGCGTTTGAGTGAACAATAAGGCCATCATAGATTCTGCTGGCGCAATAGTTATGCGGAGCAGTGTGAACATAGCTTTATTCCAAACACTCAAACATGTTTATTGAACATAGCATGGCGTTGTATCTTGGAAGGTGAAGTAGATCTTCTCGTTTGATCGTGTTGTTGATTTAAAATCAAATCTGCACGGCGCGTTGTAAAACTGGTCACTGGTGTACAATGGATTCTTACTCCTCAATCGACTGCCAAACTAGCACCATGCGTGTCTTTTTGGACGCCGTGCCTTTGATAGGCTTGGTTTATCTTTTCATATAGACGGAGTAACAGGCACTTTGAGTTGATATAGGACGCATGCGTAGGCAGTGGATGCACTCTAATCTAGTGCCCAGAGTCTTCGTTCCCGTTCACCAGCGATCTGGAAACGAGTGGTAGTAGCAAGTCCGAAAATGTCGATCTTCGAGTTGAATTGCGCATGTCCAACTATATTAGATGTGAAAATTGCGTCATATTATAGTTTTGTTTCTTTCCGTTCATTTGAATTGTTTTAAAGTCGCTTCTTCCACGGACGTTTCATGAGTCGCTTGTTTCTTGAAGCGAAGGTACGAGTTGATGTGCATTTTACATCGCTTTTCCAGATGCTTTGTAGTCTGTATGGCAGTCGTTAGAAGAGAAAAAGGGAAATAAGGCGCGCGCGAAACGAGGGAGCTCCGCGCGCTTCCAGGTGCCTGGCGAGTGCGCCCGCCCTGCTGTGCAGGGTTCATGTTATGATTCTTACGGAGTTTTTTTAAATTAAGGTTTTCAATGCAGTTGACATATCGGGTTTGGCTAAAATATATGTAAACATTATATAGCTGGCAGAAACATATATATTTTGATATATTAGAGATCGAATGTAGATACTTATTACAACGTTAATTACACTGTAAACATTGTAAAATGTATCGTCTTCACAAGTTAAGCCATGAGCGTAACGCTCGAGGGGGACTAGTCTTACACCATATTGCCTTATTTCACTGTAAATAAGTGAAGTTGCTTTTGCCGGAGATGAAAAGGACCTCAAACTAAACTATATCATGTAAATTAATCAGAAAATAAATAAACATCCATAAATGTTTATTGCTGATTACAGGCGTCACCGAGCAAAATATCATGACAATGTTTTCTTGGTGGGCGGGTCTTTCCTTATTTCAGTCCTTTCCACTCCAGTAGCTACATGGGGCCAAAAGCTATGGGTCTGTTGGTTTACCTGTGTGTTTACAATTCGTAAAAAATCGGGGAAACCTTTCGGAAGGAAGAAGGAACACGGCTTTTTGGGATGTTTCCGGCGGAAATTTTTTTTATCAGAGAAACGGTGGTGGCTAGTTCCAGACTCTCTCTATACAGTAGAGTGAATTGCACAAATGAATTTCTCAACCTGGAAGTTTGTCTACCGTTTACGCAAAGCGTGAACTGACCAGAGTTCCCATGGAAACGGTAAACAACCCTTAACAAACAGAGGCGTTCCTGGGAGATGTGGTGAGTCCATCGCCAAGCCTCCACCCAACCCAGATATGCAATGCTTAATAGATCAAACCACAGATAACTTCTCTACGCGGTCTAGTTACCATGGATCTCGACCCCTTACTCACTTCTCATGATTTGTAAACTTCGAGAGTTAAGAGAGACGGCACCATTTACGATATTTCACAATTTACAGAATTCACCTTGTACACGTCATAATCTTTGTAAAGACCGCCAGGATATGATCCAAAATAGGTACTTTCGTCTCTCTTTAAAACTGTTATTGCCTAAAAATGTCCAAAGCCCTTTTTTTGTATTATGTAGAAGCCAGAACGACTTCGTCGGCTAAAAGCTGCTCCTCAGATAAAGTTTAAGGCTGACGAAAACGACAAGTCTGGTTAGCTCTCGACTCGCTCCGTCCTTGATCTCCGCCATCATGTGTCAACTACAATGAATGACTGCTGACAAAAAATAAACAACTCTCACAAAATGTAGCAGGCAAAGAGTTGTGGAAAATGCGAACGAATGTATACGCTGTTTCTCGTTAAAACGATTGATTTTAATTATACAGAGAATATATTTGCTATATTGCATTGTATTTTCATGCGTGTTTGAGAAGCCATATAAAAGACTCATGGTTCGTGTTTCATCAGGGGTTCCAAACACCTTGAAACAAAAGCACTCCGCGTCATAACCTACTGGAAGAGATCTCAAAAGCCTTTTGAACGAACGCTTTGACTCAAACAAGCCTTCTTGGTTTAATTGTTTCGCAATGATATCTTGGGCAAAAATGTTTGCATTCGCCACTTCCACATCTCCCATAACACACTTTGTTTTCCACCCAAAATTTTGCGTAAGCATTGTTTACAATTTCTCTCGAGACGATTGTACGGCCCAAGACTATGCAAAATTTTGGGGGGCAGACAAAGTGTATAATGGGAGATGTGGAAGTGGCGAATGGGTAGACCCTTTTTTCGCTCAAGTCCACCTCGGAAAGTTAGGGGTGTTATAAGGTCAATGAAGTATTTTTTGCGGAACTGTTAACGCATCGCCGACGAGTACATAGTTTGTGAACATTAGACTGGTTCTTCAATGTTTCGCAACGAAATGCTGTCGTCACCGTTACATTTGTAAGTGGCAAGAAAACATGACCTTGCAGCAACGTTTTGATTTAGAGTACATCGCTACACGTTAGGGTGCGTCAGATGAAAGAGATCAAATGAAATTAGCCTTCTTTCTTAGAGGGAAGCATGAAAGAAAGCAGTGTGTTATTTTTTTATGTCTTTTCAAATGAAAATTTATCCTGTAGCTAATTGTAAGTGTGGCGAGCCTACTGTAGATTAGCCTTAGCTACCTGCGGGGCAGCCAATTTTCTTTCTTCTTTTTCTGTACAAATTTTGGAAATAAAGCTGTTTCGTTTGTTTGTTTGTACCTCCCGTAACCGACCACTTTTCCAAAATACCAAAAAATGTCCATTCAAGTCACCGTAACGGGCCCTTTGCAGCTGGTCAGTCACGTGGTATAACGCCATTCTGAGACGCAAGCGACGCACTGGGACTAGACAAACAAAGGAAATTACCACTTTAAATGACGTAATCTCTTTGTTTGTCTTGTCCCAGTGCGTTGCTTGTGTCCCAGCCTGGCGTTTTTGTACCCCGTGACTGACCTGCTCTAAAGGGCCCTTCTGGTGGCCCTTCCAGTAGTTTGTCTCCGATTAGGAGTTTTTTTTTACAGGATCTACAATATTTTGGGACGGATGACACACCCTCTTGAATTACACAAGAAACAAGAGTCAAGAAACATACATTTTGAAGTACGTACGCGGGTTTTGTTATTTAAACTATGATTTCTTTCATATTTTTAGGTTTTAGAAACAATTGTTTTTCCCCATACAAATCCTTATATTTTGCAGTAGAGTATGGGGTACCTGCGACTTGACTGCAAATTTCGGTGAGCACAACCCCGAACAGAAAGCATTTCCTCCTCTTCGATGGCTCAAAGAGATTCTTCGCTGATAGATGGATCTGCTTGCCCGGGTTGATTCCAAATTTCAAACAAGCCTTTCAAATGCCGTTGATAAACCAAATTTTCGTGTCTCACTCCCCTACCGACGCAGCACCACAGTTTCTTTAGAAACTAAATTTGAAGCAACCAGTTGTAATCTTCAAACTGATCCAACTTGCAGCTGTCGGAACACAGTCCAAACTTGTAGAGTTTTTGTAACCAAAAGTATGGTTGTAAACAGTTTCGACAACAGGAATGTGAAAACACAGGGAAATAAACAGACGAGGGTTCTGAGTATGTGAGCTCGTGCTTGCTGTCAGTTTGTTTTTCTTGTCCACACTATCAGGGGCCGCCTAACATGTTATCCAAACTATAAAGCATTTAAGGAAAGAGACTCAGTACAGTTGATTACTGCAGTAAACAAATGGGACATGTTATGCATGAAACTAAACACACAGAAACCTCCTCTGTTGTTCACATAAAGTGGTTTTATTTTCCTTTTAACCAGAGGTCATCCATTCTAGAAGGATTTACGCAGCCAATTAGCAATGACCGAGGCCGTATTCTGCCTGGAATACCACGCTCCTCAAAGAGTCCTTGGGGAGACTTTATTGGAACATGGGACATGAAAAAGCCTCCTCTGAGAACAAAAACAATGAAGACAGCTGCCAACTGTAGAAAACTCTGCTCTCTTGCCTGCAGGAAAAGATCGAATTCCATCCCTCAAGCAAGAGGCTGTCACAGGAAAACCTACAAGCCCAACACCGCAACAAGAAAATCTAAGAACCCCAAGCCCGAGAGATGGAGCGAGTCCTCGGCCTTAGAGCCAGGAAAAGAAGTCACCTGGCTCCACTAAACCACAAATAGCCGAGGTCCC
Source organism: Pachyseris speciosa (assembly GCA_016490735.1). Taxonomy (NCBI): domain Eukaryota; kingdom Metazoa; phylum Cnidaria; class Anthozoa; order Scleractinia; family Pachyseridae; genus Pachyseris; species Pachyseris speciosa. Next base: position 465,399 of record JAEMWC010000074.1, read on the forward strand.
TGCAACTCCAGCTAAAAGCTCGACCCAGGAAAACGCTGAAAAAAAAAAAACAAGTTGTATTGTGCGATCCTTCTTAAATATGCAAACCACTGTAATACGTTAAGTATCAAGTCCTTGGAATAAGACGCGAGGAATACAAGTGGACTGTGTCAAAAGTGTGTTGGGTGTTCATAGAATTAAGGTTGGGAAAATTTTCATAAGGCTACAGAGAATGGGCGGCCATCAATGTTTTCCACCATTCACTTCCATTTGGTTTTTACCGAACAGTTTTTGCGTTTTTTCCTTTCACGAGCTAAGGAAACTGTTTGTAGTATTTCCGCTCCTATCCGCAACTGCTGTCAGGGATATTTATCTTTTCTCAGCTTGGTAACTCAGGTTTTGCTTATGATCCACCGTACATTAGCTTAAGGGGCCTCTATTTCCGTTGCGAGGTACACGTATGCTATGTGTGCAACCAAAAATTGTAAACATCTGTAGTTTCAGAAGTTTTGTATATTTTCTTGCCGGGTGGAAACGGGACAGAAAACATGATTAGTCCACTCAAATAACTCCTAATTTGGACCTGTAGAGGCACACATTGAACGATCTCGAAACAAAAATATCGCGAATCGACCAGAAATCATCCGATGCGTAAGTTGATGGATTAAAGGTTGAGTACTATCACGGACCTACCCTAACTGTTAACACGCTCGCGGGTTTATGAAATGATAAAAATAATACGAGACAAGTTGCAAAAGTTCAATATTGCCGAATAAAACAAATATTCCCGCTGAACGCAAAACATCAAATGTGAAACTATTTTCAACACACTTTTTGATGTTCGCTAATCTTATACGTAATAAACTGGTGGTATTGTATCCCGTGCCATTTGTGCGTGCTTGTAGTTTGTGCCGCATGTACAGGACTGTACAGATCCGACACGAATTTGGCAAAAAAATTTATATGAAACTTGCTGGGAGATCGCAATGAAATATGCGAAATATAAGTCAGGGATGAGTTTGAACAAAATTCTCCCACTTGAAATGATGATGCCATCTAATGAATCAGAGGAATGAAAAACTGTCCTCAAAACTGTGAGGACTTTCTCACCATCCATATTCGCCCACCGCACAACGCCGTTATTATATCTCCCCTCACACCACCCCCATCCCACCCCACAACGCCGTTATCATATCCCACTTTCTCACCGTCCTTACCCGCCCACCATATTACCCCCATCTTCTCCCCTTACATCACCCCTATCCCACCCCACAACCTTATGCTAACCTGACTAAGACGTCTATACCATCCCTCACCGCTGCCATATCCGCTGGGGAGAATATGTTTCCCGTTTCTATCCTCAATTTGACCATTGACACAATACGATTCACCCTAAGCTAGGGATTTGACCTCAGTGATTTGGTCCCAAGGAAGTAATTTCCCGCTTACTCAGACTAGGCTCGATTTCCGCCGCTCACTCGGGTCTGCGGTTTCCTCCCAAACCTCTTTCTATTGGCTTCGTTGGTAGGTGCATTTGTTGCTATGGATTTGTACTTTAGAAAAATTTCTCCCTTATTAGTTTTGACAACGTCGTCTGTTATGATTATTGCATGGAATCACGAACACAATCGGTAATTTATGGAAAGAATATTTCAAGCTCTAAGAGAAAAGTGAGTTTCAACTTACCGTGTAGCAGACAGGAATGTTACTGATCTCCTCATGAATTAAACACTGTCAGTCTGTTGAAAGGTCCCCGCTTGAGCTATACTCGCGCGTCATATTGACCCATATTCGGGTAAAATGAATAATATTGAGCAAGAGTGGCCAAGGGTCTTCGATGCCAAGTAGGATCACGGATGTGAAATTCCTGATAACAACACGAAACATTCTACGAACGTTTAATGTGTTTCCACTGATAGATTTTTCGGTAACACCAAGTGACTTTTCCCATAAAAATGGGAACTTTCTCCCGTAGGAACACCCGGTCAGGACACCCACGGCAACAGTGTTACCGACGGGAGCGTTTCCGTTTGATATACAACCATTCTTTTTTCAGGGGTACTGAGAAAAAGCTGTACTCATGGTGCACGAGATAGCTTTGTACCTATTTGCGGCGTGCATATAATTAGGAAACGATCACGGGGTCCGTATTTTTATCTGATCAAGGTCGAGACAACCGACGTCGACCTATCAAACTGTTTCTGCACTCTGCAGACCTTAACGATCGATGCGTTCGACAAAGGAATTCGGTAAAAGTAGTTTATTTTCAAGCTATTTGTTTTCTAAGTTCGGGAATTTTCGTCGGCTCGTTCCCAGGGCAGTTAGCAATCCATAACAGGCTTTTATTTTTTCTTTGACTTCTCTCCCTATCACCACGCGCTCCGCGGTCAGCTGCGTGTCTCGCGCTTCCGTAGATACGTAGTGTAAGTATAATTTAGTGGTTTACCATGCTCTAATACGGTGTACCACAAAAGTACATAGGCATACACTGGCATATATGGCCATACACGGGCATACATGGCCATACACTGGGGTACATAGGCATACACAAGCATATATGGGTATCCACAGGCGTATATGGCCATACATTGGTGTACATGGGCATAAACAGGTGTACACGGGCATACACAAGAATACATGGGCATACACAGGTCTACACGAGCATACACAAGTATACATGGACATACACGGGTATACATGGCCATACATGGGTATACATGGCCATACACGGGCGTACAGGGCTATACACGGGCATACATGGCCATACACTGGTCTACATGGGCATACACAGGCATACACGGGCATACACAAGTATACATAGACATACACTGGTGTACATGGGCATACACAGGCGTACACAGGCATACACAAGTATACATAGACATACACGGGTATACATGGCCATACACGGGCGTACACGGCTATACACGGGCATACACGGCTATACACGGGCATACATGGCCATACACTGGTGTACATGGGCATACACAGGTGTACACGGGCATACCCAAGTATACATGGACATACACGGGTATACATGGCCATACACGGGCATACATGGCTATACACGGGCATACATGGCCATACACTGGTGTACATGGGCATACACAGGTGTACACTGGCATACACAAGTATACATGGACATACACGGGTATCATGGCCATACACGGGCATGCATGGCCATACACGGGCGTACACGGCTATACACGGGCATACACGGCTATACACGGGCATACACGGCTATACACGGGCATACACGGCTATACACGGGCATACATGGCCATACACTGGTGTACATGGGCATAAACAGGTGTACACGGGCATACACAAGTATACATGGCCATACACGGGTATACATGGCCATACACGGGCATACATGGCCATACACGGGCGTACACGGCTATACACGGGCATACACGGCTATACACGGGCATACATGCCCATACACTGGTGTACATGGGCATACACAGGTGTACATGGGCATACACAAGTATACATGGACATACACGGGTATACATGGCCATACTTGGGTATACATGGCCATACTTGGGTATAGATGGCCATACACGGGTATACATGGCCATACACGGGTATACATGGCCATACACGGGCGTACAGGGATATACACGGGCATACATGGCCATACACTGGACTACATGGGCATACACAGGCATACACGGGCATACACAAGTATACACAGACATACACTGGTGTACATGGGCATACACAGGCGTACACAGGCATACACAAGTATACATAGACATACACGGGTATACATGGCCATACACGGACATACACGGCTATACACGGGCATACATGGCCATACACTGGTGTACATGGGCATACACAGGTGTACACGGGCATACACAAGTATACATGGACATACACGGGTATACATGGCCATACACGGGCATACATGGCCATACACGGGCGTACACGGCTATACACGGGCATATATGGCCATACACTGGTGTATATAGGCATACACAGGTGTACACGGGCATACACAAGTATACATGGACATACACGGGTATACATGGCCATAGACGGGCATACATGGCCATACACGGGCATACACGGCTATACACGGGCATACACGGCTATACACGGGCATACATGGCCATACACTGGTGTACATGGGCATACACAGGTGTACACGGGCATACACAAGTATACATGTACATACACGGGTATACATGGCCATACACGGGCATACATGGCTATAAACGGGCATACATGGCCATACACTGGTGTACATGGGCATACACAGGTGTACACTGGCATAAACAAGTATACATGGACATACACGGGTATACATGGCCATACACGGGCATGCATGGCCATACACGGGCGTACACGGCTATACACGGGCATACACGGCTATACACGGGCATACACGGCTATACACGGGCATACATGGCCATACACTGGTGTACATGGGCATAAACAGGTGTACACGGGCATACACAAGTATACATGGACATACACGGGTATACATGGCCATACACGGGCATACATGGCCATACACGGGCGTACACGGCTATACACGGGCATACACGGCTATACACGGGCATACATGCCCATACACTGGTGTACATGGGCATACACAGGTGTACATGGGCATACACAAGTATACATGGACATACACGGGTATACATGGCCATACACGGGTATACATAGCCATACACGGGCGTACACGGCTATAAACAGGCATACATGGCCATACACTGGTGTACATGGGCATACACAGGTGTACATGGGCATACACAAGTATACATGGACATACACGGGTATACATGGCCATACACGGGTATACATGGCCATACACGGGCATACATGGCCATACACGGGCGTACAAGGCTATACACTGGCATACATGGCCATACACTGGTGTACATGGGCATACACAGGCATACACGGGCATACACAAGTATACATACACATACACTGTTGTACATGGGCATACACAGGCGTAGACGAGTATACACAAGTATACATAGACATAAACGGGTATACATGGCCATACACGGGCATACATGGCCATACACGGGCGTACACGGCTATACACGGGCATACATGGCTATACACGGGCTTACATGGCCATACACTGGTGTACATGGAAATACACAGGTGTACACGGGCATACACAAGTATACATGGACATACACGGGTATACATGGCCATACACGGGCATACATGGCCATACACGGGCGTACACGGCTATACACGGCATACACGGCTATACACGGGCATACACGGCTATACACGGGCATACATGGCCAGACACTGGTGTACATGGGCATACACAGGTGTACACGGGCATACACAAGTATACATGGACATACACGGGTATACATGGCCATACACGGGCATACATGGCCATACACGGGCGTACACGGCTATACACGGGATACACGGCTCTACACGGGCATACACGGCTATACACGGGCATACATGGCCATACACTGGTGTACATGGGCATAAACAGGTGTACACGGGCATACACAAATATACATGGACATACACGGGTAGACATGGCCATACACGGGCATACATGGCCATACACGGGCGTACACGGCTATACACGGGCATACACGGCTATACACGGGCATACATGCCCATACACTGGTGTACATGGGCATACACAGGTGTACACGGGCATACACAAGTATACATGGACATACACGGGTATACATGGCCATACACGGGCATACATGGCCATACACGGGCGTACACGGCTATACACAGGCATACATGGCCATACACTGGAGTATATGGGGATACACAGGAGTACACGGGCATACACAAGTATACATGGACATACACGGGTATACATGGCCATACACGGGTATACATGGCCATACACGGGCGTACACGGCTATACACGGGCATACATGGCCATACACTGGTCTACATGGGAATACACAGGCATACACGGGCATACACAAGTATACATAGAGATACAGTTGTGTACATGGGCATAGACAGGCGTACACAGGCAGACACAAGTATACATAGACATACACGGGTATACATGGCCATACACTGGCATACATGGCCATACACGGGCGTACACGGCTATACACGGGCATACACGGCTATACACGGGTATACATGGCCATACACTGGTGTACATGGGCATACACAGGTGTACACGGGCATACACAAGTATACATGTACATACACGGGTATACATGGCCATACACGGGCATACATGGCTATACACGGGCATACATGGCCATACACTGGTGTACATGGGCATACACAGGTGTACACTGGCATACACAAGTATACATGGACATACACGGGTATACATGGCGATACACGGGCATGCATGGCCATACATGGGCGTACACGGCTATACACGGGCATACACGGCTATACACGGGCATACACGGCTATACACGGGTATACATGGCCATACACTGGTGTACATGGGCATACACAGGTGTACACGGGCATACACAAGTATACATGTACATACACGGGTATACATGGCCATACACGGGCATACATGGCTATACACGGGCATACATGGCCATACACTGGTGTACATGGGCATACACAGGTGTACACTGGCATACACAAGTATACATGGACATACACGGGTATACATGGCCATACACGGGCATACATGGCCATACACGGGCGTACACGGCTATACACGGGCATACACGGCTATACACGGGTATATATGCCCATACACTGGTGTACATGGGCATACACAGGTGTACATGGGCATACACAAGTATACATGGACATACACGGGTATACATGGCCATACACGGGCATACATGGTCATACACGGGCGTACACGGCTATAAACAGGCATACATGGCCATACACTGGTGTACATGGGCATACACAGGTGTACATGGGCATACACAAGTTTACATGGACATACACGGGTATACATGGCCATACACGGGTATACATGGCCATACACGGGCATACATGGCCATACACGGGCGTACAAGGCTATACACTGGCATACATGGCCATACACTGGTGTACATGGGCATACACAGGCATACACGGGCATAAACAAGTATACATACACATACACTGGTGTACATGGGCATACACAGGCGTAGACGAGCATACACAAGTATACATAGACATAAACGGGTATACATGGCCATACACGGGCGTACACGGCTATACACGGGCATACATGGCTATACACGGGCTTACATGGCCATACACTGGTGTACATGGAAATACACAGGTGTACACGGGCATACACAAGTATACATGGACATACACGGGTATACATGGCCATACACGGGCATACATGGCCATACACGGGCGTACACGGCTATACACGGCATACACGGCTATACACGGGCATACACGGCTATACACGGGCATACATGGCCATACACTGGTGTACATGGGCATACACAGGTGTACACGGGCATACCCAAGTATACATGGACATACACGGGTATACATGGCCATACACGGGCATACATGGCCATTCACGGGCGTACACGGCTATACACGGGATACACGGCTCTACACGGGCATACACTGCTATACACGGGCATTCATGGCCATACACTGGTGTACATGGGCATAAACAGGTGTACACGGGCATACACAAATATACATGGACATACACGGGTAGACGTGGCCATACACGGGCATACATGGCCATACACGGGCGTACACGGCTATACACGGGCATACACGGCTATACACGGGCATACATGCCCATACACTGGTGTACATGGGCATACACAGGTGTACACGGGCATACACAAGTATACATGGACATACACGGGTATACATGGCCATACACGGGCATACATGGCCATACACGGGCGTACACGGCTATACACAGGCATACATGGCCATACACTGGAGTATATGGGGATACACAGGTGTACACGGGCATACACAAGTATACATGGACATACACGGGTATACATGGCCATACACGGGTATACATGGCCATACACGGGCGTACACGGCTATACACGGGCATACATGGCCATACACTGGTCTACATGGGCATACACAGGCATACACGGGCATACACAAGTATACATAGAGATACAGTTGTGTACATGGGCATAGACAGGCGTACACAGGCATACACAAGTATACATAGACATACACGGGTATACATGGCCATACACTGGCATACATGGCCATACACGGGCGTACACGGCTATACACGGGCATACACGGCTATACACGGGTATACATGGTCATACACTGGTGTACATGGGCATACACAGGTGTACACGGGCATACACAAGTATACATGTACATACACGGGTATACATGGCCATACACGGGCATACATGGCTATACACGGGCATACATGGCCATACACTGGTGTACATGGGCATACACAGGTGTACACTGGCATACACAAGTATACATGGACATACACGGGTATACATGGCCATACACGGGCATGCATGGCCATACATGGGCGTACACGGCTATACACGGGCATACACGGCTATACACGGGCATACACGGCTATACACGGGTATACATGGCCATACACTGGTGTACATGGGCATACACAGGTGTACACGGGCATACACAAGTATACATGTACATACACGGGTATACATGGCCATACACGGGCATACATGGCTATACACGGGCATACATGGCCATACACTGGTGTACATGGGCATACACAGGTGTACACTGGCATACACAAGTATACATGGACATACACGGGTATACATGGCCATACAAGGGCATACATGGCCATACACGGGCGTACACGGCTATACACGGGCATACACGGCTATACACGGGTATACATGCCCATACACTGGTGTACATGGGCATACACAGGTGTACATGGGCATACACAAGTATACATGGACATACACGGGTATACATGGCCATACACGGGCATATATGGTCATACACGGGCGTAAACGGCTATAAACAGGCATACATGGCCATACACTGGTGTACATGGGCATACACAGGTGTACATGGGCATACACAAGTTTACATGGACATACACGGGTATACATGGCCATACACGGGTATACATGGCCATACACGGGCATACATGGCCATACACGGGCGTACAAGCTATACACTGGCATACATGGCCATACACTGGTGTACATGGGCATACACAGGCATACACGGGCATAAACAAGTATACATACACATACACTGGTGTACATGGGCATACACAGGCGTAGACGAGCATACACAAGTATACATAGACATAAACGGGTATACATGGCCATACACGGGCATACATGGCCATACACGGGCGTACACGGCTATACACGGGCATACATGGCTATACACGGGCTTACATGGCCATACACTGGTGTACATGGAAATACACAGGTGTACACGGGCATACACAAGTATACATGGACATACACGGGTATACATGGCCATACACGGGCATACATGGCCATACACGGGCGTACACGGCTATACACGGCATACACGGCTATACACGGGCATACACGGCTATACACGGGCATACATGGCCATACACTGGTGTACATGGGCATACACAGGTGTACACGGGCATACCCAAGTATACATGGACATACACGGGTATACATGGCCATACACGGGCATACATGGCCATTCACGGGCGTACACGGCTATACACGGGATACACGGCTCTACACGGGCATACACTGCTATACACGGGCATTCATGGCCATACACTGGTGTACATGGGCATAAACAGGTGTACACGGGCATACACAAATATACATGGACATACACGGGTAGACATGGCCATACACGGGCATACATGGCCATACACGGGCGTACACGGCTATACACCGGCATACACGGCTATACACGGGCATACATGCGCAGACACTGGTGTACATGGGCATACACAGGTGTACACGGGCATACACAAGTATACATGGACACACACGGGTATACATGGGCATACACGGGCATACATGGCCATACACGGGCGTACACGGCTATACACAGGCATACATGGCCATACACTGGAGTATATGGGCATACACAGGTGTACACGGACATACACAAGTATACATGGACATACACGGGTATACATGGCCATACACGGGTATACATGGCCATACACGGGCGTACACGGCTATACACGGGCATACATGGCCATACACTGGTCTACATGGGCATACACAGGCATACACGGGCATACACAAGTATACATAGAGATACAGTTGTGTACATGGGCATAGACAGGCGTACACAGGCATACACAAGTATACATAGACATACACGGGTATACATGGCCATACACTGGGATACATGGCCATACACGGGCGTACACGGCTATACACGGGCATACACGGCTATACACGGGTATACATGGCCATACACTGGTGTACATGGGCATACACAGGTGTACACGGGCATACACAAGTATACATGGACATACACGGGTATACATGGCCATACACGGGCATACATGGCCATACACGGGCGTACACGGCTATACACGGGCATACACGGCTATACACGGGCATACATGGCCATATACTTGTGTACATGGGCATACACAGGTGTACACGGGCATACACAAGTATACATGGACATACACGGGTATACATGGCCATACACGGGCATACATGGCCATACACGGGCGTACACGCCTATACACGGGCATACATGGCCATACACTGGTGTACATGGGTATACACAGGTGTACACGGGCATACACAAGTATACATGGACATACACGCGTATACATGGCCATACACGGGCATACATGGCCATACACAAGTATACATGAACATACACGGGTATACATGGCCATACACGGGCATACACAGCTATACACGGGTATACATGACCATACACAAGTATACATGGACATACACGGGTATACATGGCCATACACTGGCGTGCATGGCCATACACGGGCATACATGGCCAAACACGGACGTACACGGCTATACACGGGCATACATGGCCATACACAAGTATACGCGGACATACACGGGTATACATGGCCATACACGGGTGTACATTGCTATACTCGGGCATACATGGCTATACACGGGCATACATGGCTATACATGGGCATACATGGCTATACACGGGCATACATGGCTATACACGGGCATACATGGCTATACACGGGCATACATGGCTATACACGGACATACATTGCCATACACAAGTATACATGGACATACACGGGTATACATGGCTATACACGGGCGTACACGGGTATACACGGACATATACAAGTATACATGGACATACACGGGTATGCAAGGCTTTACACGGGCGTACATGGGTATACACGGGCATACATAGCCATACACAAGTATACATGGACATACACGGGTATACATGGCCATACACGGGTGTACACGGGTATACACGGGCATACATGGCCGTACACAAGTGTACATGGACATACACGGGTATACATTGCCATACACTGGCGTGCATGGCCATACACGGGCATACACGGCCAAACACGGACGTACACGGCTATACACGGGCATACATGGCCATACACAAGTATACGCGGACATACACGGGTATACATGGCCATACACGGGTGTACATTGCTATACTCGGGCATACATGGCTATACACGGGCATACATGGCTATACACGGGCATACATGGCTATACACGGGCATACATGGCTATACACGGGCATACATGGCTATACACGGACATACATTGCCATACACAAGTATACATGGACATACACGGGTATACATGGCTATACACGGGCGTACACGGGTATACACGGACATATACAAGTATACATGGACATACACGGGTATGCAAGGCTTTACACGGGCGTACATGGGTATACACGGGCATACATAGCCATACACAAGTATACATGGACATACACGGGTATACATGGCCATACACGGGTGTACACGGGTATACACGGGCATACATGGCCGTACACAAGTGTACATGGACATACACGGATATACATGGCCATACACGGGCGTACACGGGTATACACGGGCATACATAGCCATACACAAGTATACATGGACATACACGGGTATACATGGCCATACACGGGCGTACATGGGCATACATGGCCACACACAAGTGTACATGGCCATACACGGGCGTACACAAAAAGTTGTAGCTCAGTAATATTATTGCAAGTTTGGCGTTGTGAAGCACATTTCAGTCTCGAGTATGGCCCGAGGCCGCAGGCACGGTTTTTCCCAGTACGGACCGACCTAGGCCGGCAAATAACATAATTGTATATCATCCTTTTCATGGGAGAGATATTTACTGAGAAAACTTCATGGTTCTTGTGGGCAGTCAAATCCTGAGGCTTCATCTTGCTGTGCTTCTGATTATAACCGAAATGTATAGCCGAAGGAAACAAAGTAACATTTCAGAAGGCTCGTGAAATCGCGCGTACAGGGGAAGCTACTAAACTCCAATTACAGGCCATGACAAACCCCATCCAAGTTAACTCCCCAGGCAGAAGAGAATTGAGCAAAGGCAAAAACAAGCCTAAAAGTAAGCCGCATTGGGGCAAAGAGGCCACAAAGCAAAGGAGTACAAACAGGTCGACCGACCGTCCCAGACCCTGATGAAAGAGTTTTCTTAGGGATTCTTACTGCAGAACAATGTCAGGACACAAATAGTGTGCAGGTGAGATTGATAATATCCAGTCGGAAGGACATGGTAAGAAAGCCATAGTTGAAATGCAGCTAACTACCAAGCCATACCACAGGCACACCACACCAATAAAGTGTAAGACAGATACTGGTGCAGAGATGAATGCAATGTCCAAGCGGGACTATGACAAAGTGGTTACACAGCCCCTAGAAAGACAACTCATTCCACCGCAGTGCAAAATCACAGCTTATGGAGGACACCACATAAACAGTCTTGGCTCCTGTCAGTTGTATCTACACCACAATGGTGATGTTAAGGCAGTGTCATTTGAAGTTACCGAAGTCACAGGCCCGGCAATGCTAGGATGCAAAACTTGCAGTGACTTAGAACTTGTGAAATTTGACTGCAACCTTACACAGGGATCAAATGTACAAGACAAGACAAAGCCGTCACCCGATAGTCAGCAGAGTGCAAATCTCACACCCAACTCACCAAAGAGGAACTCCTCAGTGACTACCAGGACCGCTTCGAAGGGCTAGGCAAGTTCAGAATTAAACCATACCATATAACCATTGAACCTGACGCAGAACTCGTCATTCATCCACCGCGCTCGGTATCAGTCCACTTACGAGAGCTCTACAGGCTAGAAATCGACAACATGCTAGAACTTGTTGTCATCACACCAGTTGACATACCTAGAGATTGGGTAAACAGCATAGTTCTGTCAGAGTCAACAAATGAAAAGGGAGAGATTACCAAGCTTAGAGTATTCCTAGATCCCCGGGACTTAAACAAGTGGGTCAAGAGGGAACAACACTACTGCAAAACAATCGATGAAGTGGTGACTAAACTCAACGATGCCAAGTTCTTTACACTTGTTAATGCTAAGAAAGGGTATTGGCACGTCCCACTTGACGAATAAAGCTCCTACCTCACTAGCTTTTCTAACCCCTTTGGTAGATTTCGTTTCACCAGGCTGCCCTTTGGTCTATATGTCTCCCTCATGGAACGTGCGCAGCAAGAGGGCATAGTATTTAACAAAGAGAAGTTGCAATTCAAAAGCGAAGAGATTAGCCTCTTCGGACACACCTGGACAGCCCAAGGTGTAAGACCTGATGACAGCAAAGTCCCAGCTATACAAAACATGCAACCCCCAGAAGATGTCAAGAGTCTTCAAAGTTTCCTAGGCTTGGTCAACTACCTCACACGGTACTCAGCCCCCCTGGCCACCATTACTGCTCCTCTCCGTGAGGTAACTAAGAAAGAGGTAACCTATATGTGGGGGCCAGAACACGATCGTGCATTTAATGCAGTTAAAGCTGAAGTGTCCACCCTCGGTGTGCTCAGATATTTCGACCCCAACGCCAGGTGCTGAGGTACCTATTGCTGATGCCTTGTCAAGAATCTCACCACAACCGACATCTGGCAACAACCAGCTACCTCAGTTTGACATACACCATGTCACCAGGTCGCTTACTGCATCGCCAGCGAGACTGCAGCAGATTCGGGAGGAGACGGTCCATGATTTTCACCATGAGCAAACTGAAAGAGATGGATTACAAAGGATGGCCATATAAGAGAGAAAAATGCCCAGAAGCACTGCACGATTTCTGGAACTTTCGAGACGAGTTAACCATTGAAGATGGGTTAATACTTAAGGGTGATCGCATCGTTATCCAGCCATCCTTTCGACAGGAGATGTTAGAAATCATTCATCAAGGGTATCTGGGTCAGGAGAAATGCCTGCTCCGAGCCAGAACCTGCGTTTTCTGGCCAGGCATCACCAAAGTTGTCATCAGTCTCGTACAATAGTGTAATCCTTGCCAAAGACACCAACGCCAGCAACAGAAAGAACCAATTCTCCAGCCAGAACAACCAAGTTACCATTGGGAAAGGTTAAACTCTGATTTGTTCGACTTCAAGGGCCACCAGTACCTCCTTGTCTCAGACCAGTATAGCAAGTTTCCAGCCATCCGAAAGGTTTCAAGCACCACCTCCGCAGCCGTTATCACTCATCTTAGGAGCATATACGCAGAGTACGGCATCTCCAGTCAGTTAGTAACTGACAATGGTCCACAGTACAGTGCAAAGGAATTCGCAGATTTTACCACCTCTTATGGAATAGAGCACATCGCCAGTTCCCCACTTTATCCGCAAGCCAATGGATCTTCGGAACACATGGTACAGACAGTGGAGAACATACTCGAGAACTGTGATGAGGAAGGTGGAGACCCTTACATAGGTCTACTATCATACAGAGCAACACCCCTCTACCACCACCTGGGATCAACAGCAGAGCTGCTAACAAAGAGAAAGTTCGGAACACTGTTACTTATGTCCCACCGTGCAAACCTTACAGATGATTCAGCACAAGTTAGGGAACAGTTACAACGACAACAAGACCAGCAAGGCCACTATTTTAATCTGAAGGCACGGCCAACCCTAGAACCACTCCATCCAGGCCATCCAATAAGAATCCTCGATCACCAAACCAAGACCTGGGAACCAGGCACTGTTGTGAGAACAGCAAAAGCATCAAGGTTGGATACAGTTAGGAATAGCAAAACAGCAGGTGTACCGTTGTACAAGATCACACCTCAGGCCGGACCATGCGACACCCCATACGCAACATCCACCCCTGATGGTAGTACCTAAAGTTGTCATACCACCATCAATACCTGGGAATGGAACTGTTCAGCCAGCAGGAGACAGTATAGAACCTAGTTCCCCTGCAAATACTCCAAAGCCCTCCGAGACAAACAGCAGATATACTACCCGATCTGGACGTACAGTGAATCCGCCAGATAAGCTGAACATTTAGACATTAAAGAACTTGAGGAACTCTATGTATAGAATGTTCGATTGAGGCCTAAAACTGCTGTTTAAAAGTAAAAACTAAAATCCAAGCTTTCGCCGATCAACGGCATCATCAGGGATGAGAAAATATTCCGCGCGTGCTATATATATGCAAAGAAGGTGTAGGGTGAAATGTGTAAAAGATGTGACGTATGTATGCAAGCTATAGAAATAAACTGTGAGTAGAATAAAAGCTCTAATGATGGAGTGTCTCCAACCAAAGGATCTCTAAAAGCGCTAGGGATAAAATAGAATATTAAAAAATTAAAATAGAAGGTCTGCGAATTCAGTACATTCTTCTCGGGAATTGAGTGTGGGCTTGTACTTTCTAATGTAAAATGCTTCATAGAGGCGTAAATTAGCGGGGTCGTTTTCGCTCATGATTATCTTGACCTCAATGCCTTTGTAGTCTTCGTTCTGGCAGGAATGGATGTGTTTTTTAACAGAGGAGTTTGCGTTATTGATATGTTCTCTCACGCGATCATGGATGAAGCGTGTGGTGCTACCAATGTATTGTTGACCGCAGCTGTTACACGTGAGCTGGTATACAGCATTTCTTCGTAGACATAATCCGGTGTTAGAGATAGGGCATTTGTCTCTTGTGCACTTGCGCTCCGTGGGGGTGTGGGATAGGGCTTGTCTGAGAGTGTGGGATTTGTGGGCAATGCGTACTGGAATGTTTTCTTTTCTGAAAATGTTAGTGATCCTGTGATTGAGTCGTTCAGAAATGTAGGGATCTTAAGATATGACCATTCTGTGCTGCTAGGTTGGGGGTCTCGTTGAGGATTTTGTGGGCGTTTTGTCTGCTCTATTCTGTCCTCTGGATAACCGTTGAGGCGAAGGATGTCATCGAATGTGTTTAGGTGTTGTTTGGCAGATGTATTTGAGGAGCATCTGTCCTTGATGCGTTTTCGCTCGTTGCGAATGAAGTTGAGTTTGGATTTGATTGGCATAGCTGACTGATGGTGGACGAATAGTGGTTTCTTGGCTGGTTTCTTGTAGAATTCAAAAGAGCTGATGCCATCTTTGGATATGGTGACTTTGAAATCGAGTAAAGACAATGACAAGCCATTCGACGTTGTTTTTGGTTTTTCAATTTCGAATTTCAAATTAGGGTGTACATTGTTTATTACGTCGTGGAAGTGGTCAGCTGTTTCTTCATTAGTTGTTTGGAGATAGATATCGTCAACATATCTCTTGTAAGGGCTTATCATTAGGTGCGAGGAGAGGGCGATGGTTTCGAGTTTGTCCATAAATAGGATGGCCAGTATACCTGAAATGCTGGAACCCATGGGTAGGCCCTCTCTTTGGCGAAAAACTTGATCTCTGAAGGAAAAATGCATGTTGTTAAGCGTGACTTGGAGGAGGTCCGAGACGTCTTGTCTGGAGAGGTGGAGTACTGGGTTTAGGATTCTATCCGTGGCATTAGTGATGGCTTCTTGTATAGGAATTGTGGTGTATAAAGATACAACATCAAGGCTAAATGGATAAGGTAACGCTTTGTTTGTTGTAAGATCGCCAGCCTGAATACATCTAATGAGACTGTTTTCTAAGTGGGCTGGGACATTTTTTCGGGCGTTGGCGAGGAGCCATGAGATGCGTTGGGTGGGTCCATTGGTATTGGATACGATGGGTCGTATTTTGATGTCAGGGCTTGCTTTGTGTGTCTTGATGAGATGGTAAAACCTGGGCAGATCCGTGTTTGACGCGAGGAAGCTCCTTTGGACAAAGGGGGGAAATTCATTTTGTAGGCAGATCTTCTTCCAGGCTGCGTTAACTTTATTTTCAACTGTCTTGGCTGTCATGCGGGGCACGTTTTGGTAGGTGTTGGCGTCACTAAGGTGATCAAGGGCGACCCGTGTGTATGTGTCTTGTTGTATCACGCAGAATTCGGTGCCTTTATCACTGGCGAGGCATACCTCTTTGAGTTCTTTTATAGTTTCTTGTCTGTTTCGTCAATATTCGACCACTTCGGTTGGGGTTGTAGCGCATTGAGAACGACTTGGAGTTTATGGTGAATCCTCTGCAGCTTGTTTTCCAGTTCGTCTTCAGACTGGGGTCTGTAGATGTGTCGGGTCTGTGGATAGGTGAGAAAATCTGACTTTTGAGGGTTTGACTCGCGATAATGTTTCCATCGTATTTGGTTTGCTAGTCGTAGAACGCAATATTGATGCTCGTGATTGTGTGTTCATTTACTCCATGGGAGAGGCTGAACTTGGGGCCTTTGGATAGGAGGTTGATTTCTTGGGTGTTAAGGTTATGTGTGAGGTCAGTGACTAGTTCCACTTCATTTGTTGTCTGGGTGTTCCTTGTCTCACCGTTATTGTCGCGGTTGGAAGCTGATATAGAGCTGGCTTCATTTGGTGTCTTGGGGACTGGGTGTTGCTTGTGTCACCGTTGTCGTCGCGGTTAGAAGCTGTATTTATTGGGTTGGGTGAATTATCATCTGAGTTGTAGTAACTGGTACTATTGTTTCTGAGGTTATCCAGTAGTTTTAGGAACTTTTTGCAGTGTAGGTTGCTGGCGGTGTTGTATGCCAGATATCTCTGGGAGCGGATCTGGGATGCTGCTTCAGGTGAGAACTGCGATGTTATCCTTTCGTTGAGTTGTTGTTGTTCGTGTTGTTTGATGGCGATAACTTTCCGAAGTGCTTTCTTGTTTTCGTTCAGAACGAAGCGTTTGGTTCTCAGTTTAGATTTCTCAGTGATGGATATGATCCCATAATCATATGGTAGTTTGAGATTTGCGATTGTCTTTGGAAGATGTTGAGTCTGGAACATTGACGGAGGAATAAGAGTCGTTGTTTGGTGGCGGTGGACAAACTCGAAACCATCGCCCTCTCCTCGCACCTAATGATAAGCCCTTACAAGAGATATGTTGACGATATCTATCTCCAAACAACTAATGAAGAAACAGCTGACCACTTCCACGACGTAATAAACAATGTACACCCTAATTTGAAATTCGAAATTGAAAAACCAAAAACAACGTCGAATGGCTTGTCATTGTCTTTACTGGATTTCAAAGTCACCATATCCAAAGATGGCATCAGCTCTTTGAATTCTACAAGAAACCAGCCAAGAAACCACTATTCGTCCACCATCAGTCAGCTATGCCAATCAAATCCAAACTCAACTTCATTCGCAACGAGCGAAAACGCATCAAGGACAGATGCTCCTCAAATACATCTGCCAAACAACACCTAAACACATTCGATGACATCCTTCGCCTCAACGGTTATCCAGAGGACAGAATAGAGCAGACAAAACGCCCACAAAATCCTCAACGAGACCCCCAACCTAGCAGCACAGAATGGTCATATCTTAAGATCCCCTACATTTCTGAACGACTCAATCACAGGATCACTAACATTTTCAGAAAAGAAAACATTCCAGTACGCATTGCCCACAAATCCCACACTCTCAGACAAGCCCTATCCCACACCCCCACGGAGCGCAAGTGCACAAGAGACAAATGCCCTATCTCTAACACCGGATTATGTCTACGAAGAAATGCTGTATACCAGCTCACGTGTAACAGCTGCGGTCAACAATACATTGGTAGCACCACACGCTTCATCCATGATCGCGTGAGAGAACATATCAATAACGCAAACTCCTCTGTTAAAAGACACATCCATTCCTGCCAGAACGAAGACTACAAAGGCATTGAGGTCAAGATAATCATGAGCGAAAACGACCCCGCTAATTTACGCCTCTATGAAGCATTTTACATTAGAAAGTACAAGCCCACACTCAATTCCCGAGAAGAATGTACTGAATTCGCAGACCTTCTATTTTAATTTTTTAATATTCTATTTTATCCCTAGCGCTTTTAGAGATCCTTTGGTTGGAGACACTCCATCATTAGAGCTTTTATTCTACTCACAGTTTATTTCTATAGCTTGCATACATACGTCACATCTTTTACACATTTCACCCTACACCTTCTTTGCATATATATAGCACGCGCGGAATATTTTCTCATCCCTGATGATGCCGTTGATCGGCGAAAGCTTGGATTTTAGTTTTTACTTTTAAACAGCAGTTTTAGGCCTCAATCGAACATTCTATACAGAGATTTTAATCATGCTGCTGAAGGACAACATGAACAGAACTTGAGGAACGTTCATTTGTTAGTTGCAGAGAACCGTTAATTGAATAACCACTTGAAACAAGTTGCAGTTTTGATACACACTTTAAAGACATTGATTAAGCATCAGCATGAACTTTTAGAAAGCTAAAAAAATGGTGTTTGCCGTTCTTCCTTTTTTATTGAAAGCGGAATGTCACAGTATCACGTGTTTACCACGTCACGTGCTCATTGTTATGTAACTAGGGCTGAATGTCTGTAGCCGCTATATTGGAACACGTTTAATAAATCACAAAGCAAGACACATAACGCCTTGGGTTTCTTTTGGTTCAATTTTAACCCTGAGAGTATGCTAGAGGAATTTATCACCGAGACGCCTGCAGTTAATGATTCAATGTCGTTGACTATTAGAGTGGTATCATGTGCGAATTGAGATATAATTGTTTCACTGTCGTCAGGGAGTGTGATTACGCCATTTTGCTAATGATTAGTTCCTGGTGAATTGTGGGTAGATCCAGTCCTTTGTAGGGGCAAACGGCCATTCTAGAACGTAACTTGAAATTGTATTTTTCAAAATTTATGATTGGCTCCTTTCGATCCCGTCTGATGGAATAAATTTTAAAACTGGCTATCTTTACAAATCATACACTTAGTTGTAGTCCACTGTCGGCGATCAAAATGGGGTTGACAGACCGACGCGACTCCTGCTGTGTGCTCATTGTGTTGTTCACGGCCTTTACTGAAGAGGTATATCTTTATGCGATTTACCTTTTCTGTAAGAAATCAAGGGAGGTTCCTTGAATATCTTTCTGAGTAATGGTTGTTCTTGTATTAAAAGCCATTCTGTCCAAACATGTTAACGATGTCTGAAATTGCGTCACGGAGGGTGGAAGTTTCTTGTGCGTTCTCTGTTTCTGTGTTAGAGCTGTTTTTCTGTCTGTCCGCGTAGTTAACTTCTGTTCGACCATTTTCTCAGGGTAACTTCTAGACATAAGTCGAGTTTTAGTAGCTCTTGAAGAAAGAAAAGATTCAAAAAAGGCTCATTAATCTTACAGTACTAAACACTTACAAAGACAGAACAGACAAATTCTGTCTTACTGAACTGGCAAATGCTTTTTTGGTCGTTGCGACAATCAAAAAAGGAATTTCCGGTACATTCAGAGAATCCGATTTTGTGACAGTAAACGAATAAATGAACCAAAGTTATGATTACTCTACCTTCTGTTACAGATTTCGTTAACCGTGTTTACAAAGTTTATTTTGTCACTAACCCCTTTCTCTAAATGCATGAATCGAGTTGAAAAGTGTAGAAAAGGATATCACCTGATTTTTTTGAGTTAATAAAATATGTTAACTTCTGGACAAATCTTATGAATTAAACGGAATGATATGCATTTTAAATATTTTTAGAGTTAGTAACCTCCCCTCACTTCAAATTGGAGGAGCTTCTACCCCGTTCGTGACGCAATTTCACGAATCGTTACCATGTTTGTAAAACATACTAATGGACAAATGGCATCTAATATAAGAGCAACCATTACTCAAAGAGATATTCAAGGAACCTCCCTTGATTTACACACCAGGAGTCGCGTTGGTCTGTCAACCCCATTTTACTTCACAAGCAGAAGACTTCAACTAAGTGTATGAATTGTGCGACAGTGTCCACCACCTTTAGCCAAGCACTATTCTCCCGTGAAAGTACTTTTTTATATATGTCCTTTACTTTGATTAAAAACAAAACACAAACAGCGGAGATAAACATGGTAAACCAACGCATTTTATATAGACTTGACGTTTCGTATGCTGGGCAACATACATTTTCAAAAGTGACCGATACAATTTTTGAAAACTGTTTATATACTATTAATGCATTGTTTGTGTTTATCTTTAATCAAGCTACGATGGCCTAACAACAAGAGTTTATATGATACAGTCTTTTACTTCATTTAGGGGGCTGGATCAACTTCCTAAGGCGATATTTCATTGACTTTTATATTGTAAGTTAACACGTCAGTGAAAATTTTCTTCGAAGCTATCTTGTAGAGTTCTGGAAAGAATCACTATTCGATTTCTTTATTAATTGCTTATATCTGTCAGTACTGTTTCCTCATTTCCAACAATAAGTTGTGATTTGAGATAAAACGTCTTTCTCACGCTAATGAGTTACTGATTTTCTCAGGATTAAAGAAATAATTATAGTTGGACTCTCGTCGTTTTTGATCCAGTGCATTTTAGATCTCAAAATGGCTTCTCTACCTTTACGTTCCTGTAATTCTTTTAGCCGTTTCGTAAGAATTCAGTTAGATACTTACAAGAATAAGTGTTTCGGAAATGGACGCCAGTGTATGGACGCCAGTGTATGGACGCCATGGACGCCAGTGTATGGCCATGTATGCCCGTGTATAGCCATGTATGTCCGTGTATGGCCATGTATACTTCTTTATGGCCATGTATGCCCGTGTATACCCGTGTACGCCCGTGTATGGCCATGTATGCCCATGTATGTCCAAGTATACTTGTGTATGCCCGTGTACGCCCATGTATGGCCATGTATACTTGTGTATGCCCGTGTATACCTGTGTATGCCCATGGACGCCAGTGTATGGCCATGTATGCCCATGTATAGCCATTTATGTCCGTGTAAACCCATGTACGCCCGTGTACGTCCATGTATACTTGTGTATGGCCATGTATGCCCGTGTATAGCCATGTATGTCCGTGTATACCTGTGTACGCCCGTGTATACCCGTGTATGTTCATGTATACTTGTGTATGGCCATGTATGCCCGTTTATAACCGTGTACGCCCGTGTATGGCCATGTATACCCATGTATGTCCATGTATACTTGTGTATGCCCGTGTACGCCCATGTATGGCCATGTATACTTGTGTATACCTGTGTATGCCCATGTACGTCAGTGTATGGCCATGTATGCCCGTGTATAGCCGTGTACGCCCGTGTATGGCCATGTATGCCCATGTATGTCCAAGTATACTTGTGTATGCCCGTGTACGCCCATGTATGGCCATGTATACTTGTGTATACCTGTGTATACCTGTGTATGCCAATGTACGCCAGTGTATGGCCATGTATGCCCGTGTATAGCCGTGTACGCCCGTGTATGGCCATGTATGCCCGTGTATGTCCAAGTATACTTGTGTATGCCCGTGTACGCCCATGTATGGCCATGTATACTTGTGTATACCTGTGTATACCTGTGTATGCCCATGTACGCCAGTGTATGGCCATGTATGCCCGTGTATAGCCGTGTATGTACGTGTACAGCCATGTACCCCCGTGTACGTCCATGTATACTTGTGTATGGCCATGTATGCCCGTGTATAGCCATGTATGTCCATGTATACCTGTGTACGCCCGTGTATACCCGTGTATGTTCATGTATACTTGTGTATGGCCATGTATGCCCGTTTATACCCGTGTACGCCCGTGTATGGCCATGTATACCCAGGTATGTCCATGTATACTTGTGTATGCCTGTGTACGCCCATGTATGGCCATGTATACTTGTGTATACCTGTGTATACCTGTGTATGCCCATGTACGCCAGTGTATGGCCATGTATGCCCGTGTATAGCCGTGTACGCCCGTGTATGGCCATGTATGCCCATGTATGTCCAAGTATACTTGTGTATGCCCGTGTACGCCCATGTATGGCCATGTATACTTGTGTATACCTGTGTATACCTGTGTATGCCCATGTACGCCAGTGTATGGCCATGTATGCCCGTGTATAGCCGTGTATGCTCGTGTATACCCATGTACGCCTGTGTACATCCATGTATACTTGTGTATGGCCATGTATGCCCGTGTATAGCCGTGTATGTCCGTGTATACCTGTGTACGCCCGTGTATACCCGTGTATGTTCATGTATACTTGTGTATGGCCATGTATGCCCGTTTATACCCGTGTACGCCCGTGTATGGCCATGTATACCCATGTATGTCCATGTATACTTGTGTATACCCGTGTACGCCCATGTATGGCCATGTATACTTGTGTATACCTGTGTATACCTGTGTATGCCCATGTACGCCAGTGTATGGCCATGTATGCCCGTGTATAGCCGTGTACGCCCGTGTATGTACATGTATGCCCAGGTATGTCCATGTATACTTGTGTATGCCCGTGTACGCCCATGTATGGCCATGTATACTTGTGTATACCTGTGTATACCTGTGTATGCCCATGTACGCCAGTGTATGGCCATGTATGCCCGTGTATAGCCGTGTACGCCCGTGTATGGCCATGTATGCCCATGTATGTCCATGTATACTTGTGTATGCCCGTGTACGCCCATGTATGGCCATGTATACTTGTGTATACCTGTGTATACCTGTGTATGCCCATGTACGCCAGTGTATGGCCATGTATGCCCGTGTATAGCCGTGTATGCTCGTGTATACCCATGTACGCCTGTGTACATCCATGTATACTTGTGTATGGCCATGTATGCCCGTGTATACCCGTGTACGTTCGTGTATGGCCATGTATACCCATGTATGTCCATGTATACTTGTGTATGCCCGTGTACGCCCATGTATGGCCATGTATACTTGTGTATACCTGTGTATACCTGTGTATGCCCATGTACGCCAGTGTATGGCCATGTATGCCCGTGTATAGCCGTGTACGCCCGTGTATGTACATGTATGCCCATGTATGTCTAAGTATACTTGTGTACGCCCATGTATGGCCATGTATACTTGTGTATACCTGTGTATACCTGTGTATGCCCATGTACGCCAGTGTATGGCCATGTATGCCCGTGTATAGCCGTGTACGCCCGTGTATGGCCATGTATACCCATGTATGTCCATGTATACTTGTGTATGCCCGTGTACGCCCATGTATGGCCATGTATACTTTTGTATACCTGTGTATACCTGTGTAAGCCCATGTACGCCAGTGTATGGCCATGTATGCCTGTGTATAGCCGTGTATGCTCGTGTATACCCATGTACGCCTGTGTACATCCATGTATACTTGTGTATGGCCATTTATGCCCGTGTATAGCCGTGTATGTCCGTGTATACCTGTGTACGCCCGTGTATACCCGTGTATGTTCATGTATACTTGTGTATGGCCATGTATGCCCGTTTATACCCGTGTACGCCCGTGTATGGCCATGTATACCCATGTATGGCCATTTATACTTGTGTATGCCCGTGTACGCCCATGTATGGCCATGTATACTTGTGTATACCTGTGTATACCTGTGTATGCCCATGTACGCCAGTGTATGGCCATGTATGCCCGTGTATAGCCGTGTACGCCCGTGTATGGCCATGTATACCCATGTATGTCCAAGTATACTTGTGTATGCCCGTGTACGCCCATGTGTGGCCATGTATACTTGTGTATACCTGTGTATACCTGTGTATGCCCATGTACGCCAGTGTGTGGCGTTGTATGCCCGTGTATAGCCGTGTATGTACGTGTACAGCCATGTACCCCCGTGTACGTCCATGTATACTTGTGTATGGCCATTTATGCCCGTGTATAGCCATGTATGTCCATGTATACCTGTGTACGCCCGTGTATACCCGTGTATGTTCATGTATACTTGTGTATGGCCATGTATGCCCGTTTATACCCGTGTACGCCCGTGTATGGCCATGTATACCCAGGTATGTCCATGTATACTTGTGTATGCCCGTGTACGCCCATGTATGGCCATGTATACTTGTGTATACCTGTGTATACCTGTGTATGCCCATGTACGCCAGTGTATGGCCATGTATGCCCGTGTATAGCCGTGTACGCCCGTGTATGGCCATGTATGCCCATGTATGTCCAAGTATACTTGTGTATGCCCGTGTACGCCCATGTATGGCCATGTATACTTGTGTATACCTGTGTATACCTGTGTATGCCCATGTACGCCAGTGTATGGCCATGTATGCCCGTGTATAGCCGTGTATGTACGTGTACAGCCATGTACCCCCGTGTACGTCCATGTATACTTGTGTATGGCCATGTATGCCCGTGTATAGCCATGTATGTCCATGTATACCTGTGTACGCCCGTGTATACCCGTGTATGTTCATGTATACTTGTGTATGGCCATGTATGCCCGTTTATACCCGTGTACGCCCGTGTATGGCCATGTATACCCAGGTATGTCCATGTATACTTGTGTATGCCCGTGCACGCCCATGTATGGCCATGTATACTTGTGTATACCTGTGTATACCTGTGTATGCCCATGTACGCCAGTGTATGGCCATGTATGCCCGTGTATAGCCGTGTACGCCCGTGTATGGCCATGTATGCCCATGTATGTCTTAGTATACTTGTGTAGGCCCATGTATGGCCATGTATACTTGTGTATACCTGTGTATACCTGAGTATGCCCATGTACGCCAGTGTATGGCCATGTATGCCCGTGTATAGCCGTGTACGCCCGTGTATGGCCATGTATACCCATGTATGTCCATGTATACTTGTGTATGCCCGTGTACGCCCATGTATGGCCATGTATACTTGTGTATACCTGTGTATACCTGTGTATGCCCATGTACGCCAGTGTATGGCCATGTATGCCCGTGTATAGCCGTGTACGCCCGTGTATGGCCATGTATGCCCATTTATGTCTAAGTATACTTGTGTACGCCCATGTATGGCCATGTATACTTGTGTATACCTGTGTATGCCCATGTACGCCAGTGTATGGCCATGTATGCCCGTGTATAGCCGTGTACGCCCGTGTATGGCCATGTATGCCCATGTACGTTCAAGTATAATGGTGTATGCCCGTGTACGCCCATGTATGGCCATGTATAGTTGTGTATACCTGTGTATACCTGTGTATGCCGATGTACGCCAGTGTATGGCCATGTATGCCCGTGTATGGCCGTGTACGTCCGTGTAGGGCCATGTATGCCCGTGTATGTGCAAGTATACTTGTGTATGCCCGTGTATGCTCATGTATGGCTATGTATGCCCGTGTATGGCCGTGTATGGTCATGTATACCTATGTATGTCCATGTATGCTACTAATACTTGCCACACCATATGTCACCACGGTAAACCACTATATGATAGTTACACTACGTACTTACCCGCGCTTCCCAATAGGCTAACTGAACACCTATTATGCTGGCTTAACAGTGACAAGCTAAATTATGATAACTAGTAACAGAATGCGAGACGAAAGAAATATGACTGGGAACGTAGTCGATTATTATGGTTGCTTGGAACGGACCATACATTTTACCGCTATTTTCACCTCTCAAGAGTATTAGCCTCCTCTCTCTCTATTCCAGTGCTCTCTCGAATAGGAACTCACTCCCCTTAGAGACTGTTCCCAAATGGGCTCGCACGATCAAGCGCCCTAATTTTCTATTCTACAGGCCCGGTTGTTTCGGGTGATCACGTGTTATGCCGCTGTCCATGTCCGGATATAAATTGGGTTTCCCAGTTCACGTGTCCTTTGTGTTTTTGGGAATTACTGGAGGACTCACGGATCACCGACCCTCCCTCCTTCCCGCAGGAATGGCTTTATCGTTCGCACCCTTAAGGTTCTTGTTCCCTCTCACCTCAGGAGTCGCCTCGTTTCCCATAACTTAACAACGCCCGCAGTGATTGAGACTAAGGGGCCAGGTGGAAATTAGTTACTGTTTCAGGCAGGCATCCTTCATATATTTTTTCTGAAATAGTACGTTTTTCTCTCTTGATTTTCTCGCGGTGACCCGTTCGTGATCCGCACCTAATCATCCTTTCCCTTATTTGGTTGTCCAGCATCCCAAGGGCTTCTGGTGTCTCACCTAAACAGGAAATGGATGGCTCCGAAACGAAAGCATCTACAGTTTCGATTTCTAAAGAAAGGATTGTACGTATGGCTTTACAGTGGACTTATGCAATAGATTTTCATGTAATTTATTAGGGTATTTCTTTTATTGCCAGAGCAACGTTTGCTGCTGCAACTCACTGACGGCTCTCTTCTTACGATCTGTTCTGGAGCGAGAGAAACGCAAACAAACTTGGACCGTCTGAGTAGTGGGCGAGGTATGAAAGGTTTGAGTTAATTTAGCACTCTAGCGTATTTTGGAAAGTAGTTAGTGAAAGATCTCATAGCTGACCAATAATCGGCTGTGTCGACACCGCTGAATAGCTGGCGGAATGTATGTCAAGAGAACTGAACATTCCCTTACGGCGGAAATGCGAATGTACGATGTTTCTCGCTTGTGAGATTGTTAAATGGACTTTACCTTTGACTGGTGTGATACTTCTTAGTCACTTATTCGTATGGCACCCGTACGCGGACTTTGATGTAATTCATGGTTTTAATTTGGTTTTTACAGGAGCAACGTCTTTTCATTTAATTTACAGTGCTGCAAGGCACATCTCAATCCTGATTTATAGCTTTCTCCTCCTTTCGGAAGAGAGTGCACTCTTTTGCGAGAGGTATGATACTTAAAGGTTTTAGTTTTTACTTTACTTTAACACATTTTCCTTTAAAGCAACTGAAATTCTGTCGCCCTGACTCAGCTGCAGAAGTAATTGTATTGAGTACAAACCACTGAATTCCCAATTAATCAAGCCGAATGTGAGCTTTTCACAGAGGAGAATGAATAATCAGAGAACCATCTTATGCGCAACGGATGATGGGATCGCCAGGGGGGCAAACATTGTGAAACAAAAGTAGTTGAATGCTGGAGTTTGCCAGCTTGCAGTCGAACAAGGCACTGAGACTTGTTTTGCACAGAGATAAGGAAATGTTGCCATAGCAATTTATAATTTCATAAAGGTAATAGGATGGAGTGGATTCCAATTTGGTCTGTAATCATACTAGTGATTTACAAAATCAGACTGCAGCAAAGTATGAGTCTTATGATTACAGACAGAATTGGATGATACAAAGTCCAGTTATTAATTAATCACAACCATGACAAAATTCGAGAAACGAACTAATCATCAGTTGAGCATTATATGGTTACTCAACAAAATGCATGACAACGGCACATGTAAAATGACTCGCACTGTCCAATTGCATACACTGTATGATGCCTACACTGTGACATTAGGCACAAATTGGTTTGCTGATGACCAATCATGTTCAAGAATTTTGTTATAGTTTTAATTAATGAGTACGTGAATGATCATTGCAGTTATGAACACTACTTAAGCAGTAGTGAAATTAAAGCCTGAAAACAATTCAGTGTTGAAATTTTATGCTTAAGGAGTAATTTGTCATCCATGACTAAGTTGTCATGTGGGTTATTTTGCATGTCTTTGGATGCCTTTTTAGCTGCAGGCATCTGACAGATCAGTGTCAACAAATCAATCAAAACTTTAACCACACAAACCACTGTGCCGTATTTGCCTAAGGACATTAACCTTAACTCTTGTTCACATTGAACAAAGCAAGCATTAATCAGAAGTCAAGACCTCTGTTGACAAAACTGTTGATGCATGGTTTTCACTCATGATGGATGTAAGAGTTGATTGGTCTTTGATCCACTTTCTTTTCAACTCTAGTAATTTCTGCTTTGGTAAAATTATTCAGTGAAGTGCTTAAACTGAGGAATTTTATGTTTGTAGAAAAGTGGAGAAAGAGAAAAAAGAAAGTACCTTGGAAAACAAATACCATGGAATAGACACAAAGCTCCCTTGGGAAGGAAACACTACTTAAGCAGTAGTGAAATTAAAGCCTGAAACAATTCAGGCTTGAAATTTTATGCCTAAGGAGTAATTTGTCATCTGTGATGAAGTTGTCATGTGGGTTATTTTGCATGTCTTTGGATGCCTTTTGAGCTGCAGACATCTGACCGATGAGTGTCAATAAATCAATTTAAACTATAACCACGCAAACCACAGTGCCATATTTGGGTTAAGGACATTAACCTTAACTCTTGTTCACATTGAACAAAGCGAGCATTAATCAGAAATCATGACGTGTATTGACAAAACTGTTCATGTGTGGTTTTCACTCATGATGGATGTAAGAGTTGATTGGTCTTTGATCCACTCTCTTTTTAAAGACCCATGTTCATCCAAGAGGCCTTGTGCACGTTTGTTATTGTTTTTAACCGTCTCTATTGTTCATTCTTCGATCTGATTGGTTTACCAGATTCTCCCACTGAGTTCAAGTGGCGTGACACTTAAACTAACTGATAACAATGAAGTGAGAATCGATTTATTTTTCTATATTGCTGTGATTTATTTGAATCTTTTTGTGTCTACGAAAGACATCAGTTCCTCCAAAAATGCTGCAAATATGTGTGGTTCATCATGTAAAACTTTCAGCGACTGAGGAAGCGAGGGAAATTGATTGTTTTGCTTGCATCTATTAGTATGGCTAACTAAAAGCAACGCGGTAAAGGATTCCAAGAATTAAATAAGTTACCATCACCATGAGTACTCCCAGTCCATATATTTTAATTTTAGTGCTCCATAAGGCTTACCTTATCATTAAAAAAATTGCTGGGAAGAGAAAATTAATAAACCGGGTTCTACTTGATGGATGCTCATTTATTGGATACAAAACTGCGCTTGAGTCCGGCTCATTCGTAGATAAATTAGAACCGCGTGATCAAAATATTCGCCAAGGTCGGACATCAGTTGATACATGTTCGGAGGTATCAAATCTTCTCTTTTCTTTGCTTAAAAATACTAGCTAAGCAAAGTCAGAGACGAGTATCTTCCTCCGGGTTAACTGTACAGCGCTGTCAGCTTCAAGATGAGAGGTCATTTGGCAGCGGCTATGTAGCAACAAAGTAACGGGACAAAAGTCACATTTTGCCAGGATAATTACAAAACAAAGTCACAGAGACAACAGCCTGACAATGGAAGAAAATATTCCAACAAGTGTGTGAAGAATTACCTTCAGTTTGACCCCAAACTAAATGGATTTTTAACAAGAGCCTGCCAACAAATAATTTCGCATTACGTGAAGTTCAACAACAACACCAGCCACCTTCAAGGTCTTTTCCTCACTGCCATGACGACTCTTGTTGAAAATATCGATGCAAATGAAGAGAGAGGATGTTAAGAAAACCATGACGACACAACAAATAGCAATACTTGGGGAAATAAGCAGGATGAACGAGGATTATTTTCGCAAAATAGCGCAAACTCACGATTTGCGTATTTTCCGTCTGTGCAAAATTCAGTGCAGCCCGCAATGCGTCTTGGATGAACATGGGTCTTTAACTCTGGTAATTTCTGCTTTTGGTAAAATTATTCACTGAAGTGCTTAAACTGAGGAATTTTATGTTTGTAGAAAAGTGGAGAAAGAGAAAAAAGAAAGTACCTCGGAAAACAAATACCATGGAATAGACACAAAGCTCCCTTGGGAAGGTAGGAAATTGATCATATTTATATTGAAAGGATGTAAAATGCTCATCATTTCCCACTTACCAAAATTTAACCTTTTTGATAGGAGTTAATTCTAGTGATGGAAAATTAATTCTGCCTGCCATTTGAAGTATTTTTTAGTGAAGCTAGCAGTCTTTATTGCAGTAAAATTAAGTATTGATCTCAAGCAGACATGTTTATCCAATTTCCAACCTCCAGTTTTGTTACTGAATGCTTGTCCTACACAATGACTGCTCCTCAATGGGCCACAACATTAATTAGTCTATACTAGGGGCAATGCTAATAGTGGTTATGTTAACAGTTGTTTCAAGTTGCCAGTGATGTCCTGATTGTCCTATATAGAATGGAAAAGAATGTTGCAAAGTGAAAAATAGACAGTCACTGACTGCATGTGGCTAGTGCTGAACCTTTTTCATTTTCACGAGAAAGGGATACGAAACAATTGTCAGTTGTTTCTTCATCACTCGAGTCACGCAAGGCAAGCTGTTTACAACCTGGCGTGTATTATTGCGATATCTGATGAGAGATTTTTTTTCCCGAAATTTACTCGTGTATACAATGCGCAACTGTATATAATGCGTACCCTATTTTTGAAGCCAAAAATAAATAAATAGCTGTAAACCTATCCGTTACATACCGACCATCCGTTCAGAGAAAATTCTCACCCGATCGAGCCGATGGAGTCACCCTGAGTTATCTACTTGGGAAAGACAAAATTTTTTGCCGGTGTGAGTAGTCATCAGTTTCAAAACAACTCTCATCCGTTCTAGCTAAAAAGTTTATTTACCTGATTTTAGAAAGCTTTCGATCACTCTTAGGTTGATCACATTGGTCTAGTACCAAAAGACAGGCTTGTTGTGTTTCGTGTGCTGGGAAATTAAAACTATTTTATCTAATTTCCGAACGTTAAGTGACGGCATGTGAGAATGATCCAGACGCCCATAGAAGGAATACTCTTATACTCGTAGGCTCTTTGTGGTTGTTGTGTAAACATTTTGGCTTTCATTCACTTACAAAAAGAAGCATCTAAATGTCTTCACGCATCCGATGCTGGCCAAAAGGTATTAAAGAAACAGTCGTGAAGTGATATGTTCAATCAAGCGTAACGCGGCGAGAAAGAAAGATATGAATCATCTCCTGTGAAATGCGCCTCTGACGATTTTCATGGTCAAAAGATTTTGAATCTTCGACAGCCTCTGAAAAATATAGCTCATTTATTCCGTCTCCGTTGTGAGCTGCTGTACTTCGCAGCTTCGAGCAAAGTAATTTTGAACAAACTATGCACTGCGTCACCATATGCAAATAAACGAGTGTGTTTTTGTGTTATGCAAATCTTTGGCACCCGCTTGCAGTTTATCCAGTCGCTTTATTGCGGTTTATCATCCAATTTCTTCTCGCCGATTTCAGGCTTATTTGCTGGAATTCAAGAACACTTCGTTTATGTGCGCGAATACAAGTTTTAACGTCTCACCCACTCACCCAGCACACATATGAATGCCAAAGACAGATCATATAAATACCCAGCGTTATCTGATCGGAGATTTTATTGGAATCTTCGCTCATTTAGTACAACACTCATCTGTTTTCTAATGCAAAGAAATACATCGGAATAAAGTAAAATAAACATCGGATAAAGTTTGCCATCAATATAAAGAATAATTTTA
Organism: Pachyseris speciosa; assembly: GCA_016490735.1. Taxonomy (NCBI): domain Eukaryota; kingdom Metazoa; phylum Cnidaria; class Anthozoa; order Scleractinia; family Pachyseridae; genus Pachyseris; species Pachyseris speciosa. The sequence continues at coordinate 497,913 of JAEMWC010000074.1, forward strand.
ACAGCGAATGCACACTCCGAGTGGAGTTTTAATATTCAACATAAGCATAACATCTCACCAACCGAACAAGAGTCTTTCAATCTGTATTCTTTATGCTACTCTTATTTTGTCCTGTGGAAAGAATTCTTGCGAACGAACAGCAAGCTACAACCCTGCTGTATGGCTGGACGAAAGGCAAACACAAAAGCGTGCTTTGAGCTGAGCGATGCTGACCCTGATCTCCGAACACTTGCCGAACGGAAATGTACGAAGATACTCCAAATTACACTCCCACTTACACACTCTCCCACACTCAAAGACCATAACATAGTGGCTAGGCCTCTTACGAGGCACTAGCCACAAAAATAAGAAGAGAGTTTGTCCTTACCTTGTCAGATCCAGCCTGTGAAGTGCTGGGGTGATAAGAAAGGCTTTGTTAAAACTGTTATTGTACCCCATGTTAGTTGGGAGGTTTAGCAAGGCTTTCTTTGTATTAACCGGTAGGCCTATAATGTGAGGTTGACAATATTTACCTACCACAGGGATGTCTTCCCCCCCCCCCCCCAATTATGTCATGTTGTTGTCTGTTTACTTTATCTTGTGCGTGTTAGTCTATATGCATGTTGCTACTATTTATTGCAATTTGTGGAATAGTGACGCATATTAACTGACAAAAAACATTGACAAGGTTGTCATATTTTTCTAACCAGCAATGCAAAGCCTTCATGAGTCTTTGAACATTCTATCACCTGTGGGGAACAAACACAACCCCGATGTTCCATGTTTTTGCTACGGATTGTAATTATGGGCATGGTTATCCATGAACTCATGCAATACATGTAGATTTTCATATAATTAATTAGTTAATAAAATTTCTTTATTTTTTCAAGAACAAGATTTATGAATGAAAGTTTTTGAGCCTGCCAGAGAAGTATCTCTTCTCTGATCTGGAGAGAAAACAACCTTGCACTGTCTGAGTACAGTACTGCAACTCTATCATTTAATTAAGGTATGAAAGATCCAGCTTATGTTTGCATGTAGCTAGAATAATTTGTACAAAAGGGCTTAACTGGAACCTTTGGCAGTTTGTTTTCATGTAATTGAAGGCTCACTTTCTTGTTTTCAAGAGCAGCATCTATTTACCAAGCAAAGAATTTTGAACTTTCTGCAGTGTTGAGCAGGGCAGTGGTTCAATTTCTTTGAGGTGTTTGTCCTCCCTGCTTTTCCAGCCTGTTGTATGTTATAGTCATCCCTTGACACAAATGGTTGAGTCTTTATGGTTCAGCTTTCTTTTCATGCTGGACCAGCTCCAGGAACCGTTTGTTTAGGACAATAATTCAGTGTTAGGCATTGTTGCTGCTGTTTATAATATTGGTAGCTGGTGATCAAGTTTGAATTTCAGTTTCACACTCTTCTTCACCACTTTTGCTGGGCTTCAAGATGTGATGATAGGAACATTTTAGGTTAAATATTTATTTGATTGACGTGGACAATCTGAATTATAAATTTCTTTGCCCCAGTTACTGGATGAAATTCCCACTGAGTCTCAACAATTTTTGTCATTGTAGAAAGAAAAAAACTAACTTTGAAATATTAACATGTGTAGAATTTTATTGTCAGCTAGTGATGTTTGGAATTTCAGCTGTTAAATTGAAAAACCCTGACTTTGCCTGGAAAGTGACATTAATTCTCACTTAATTGTTCAGAAGTGGAGTTAAAAATTAATATAGCATGCTTAACTGAATTAAAATGAAATTGCCATGTTAATAATCCCTTAAGTAGATTATTGATCTGTCAGCTTGTCTGAATTTTTGTCTTTTCATTTGTTTTATTGGTTTTTTCTTACCATAGCTATATGTGGTGAAGATGATGGTGTCTAATGAAGAGAAAAGGTGGATCGTGGTGGGAATTGCTATGTTCAAAGTCGTTGCTCCAGTTTTGCGAAATGTTGTGAAACAAGGAATGGATACTCATTATACAAACGTGGATGCATACTGCAGTGGTCTTCCCACACCTTGCACTTTAAACACACTGACCTATCATCAAGTGAATGCTGATCCCAGTCTTAAAAACCTCAAATTTCAGAATATTAATAACAATTTGCACATACATGGTAGAAACAAACACCTCTACAACTACTGCATCAACAGTTCAGTAGACTTAGCAAAGTTGTATCTGCCAGATTATCTTACCCAGTTTGCAAACTTTGATGAGTCACTGGACATGACTGCCATCCTTCGCCTGTTAGGCTTTGCCAACTACGCACCTGCAGCTGTCTTCTCTTCCCTCACTGAGATGTCAGCTGATGATGTAAGGGAAAATGTCAGGAACAAGTGGGGCCATTTTGATGTGAGTCAGTGGACAGAAGCCTTCTTCAAGGATTGTTTTGGCAAACTTGAGACATTGGTGAAAAATCTACGATTGGCTACTGCTGTGGAGACTACAACATTAAATCAGCTAAATGACTGGCAAACTAAAGGTATGGCGGGGATAATTTTGATTTTTGAAAGTCAGTCCTAAAACATTCCCTTCCAAATCCAGCCTATCCTACCAGTATGTACCATTCACATGTGTTGTTTCTATTTTTTACATTGTTTATCCTTATCCACCCTAATTATCTCTCCCCTCAAACTCCAGTTTCTCCCATCATTGCACCTTATCCCTTAACATTTCTATCCACACATTAATTTTTTGTTGTTACGTTCCTTATGCACCGTAACCTTATTGGTGTCTATCATATCTCCCTCTATTCTCCATCTTATGCAAACATTATGTGGTACCCCATAATATTTCATTACAAAGGCAGCACTTTCTCCTTAATTATTTAAAGACCCTGATTGTTCGTCCGGCTGGGGTTTAACTTGCGACCTCCCACACAGTAGTCCAGTGCTGTACTGACTGAGCTAAGCAGCCTCCTCCATAACTCATTGCTTGGACCCCTGTATTTAGTACCTGCAAAAAAAGGTTTATTATAGATCACTGTCTTTGATGTCTTATTGCTGGTGTTTCTGTCTGTGTAAGTGTGTGGCAAAGGCTGTAGCTTTCAACCAGACACCATGTGCCGTCCCACATATTTTACCTAAATTACTCTATCCACACCCTGGGACTGCGCCATATTTTTATTTAAGATCTCACACCAATTCCATCCATCTCTGTTCCTTGACTGAGCCTTATATCCATGTATATCCCTCATATACCCATCATCATCTTTATCATACTCAAACCTCATTTCCAGGTCACCCTACTATATATATATATACCCTGTCACTGCAGTCAACACATATCAGTCCCCTCTTACTGTACATGTACATCCATCACTATCCTAATACCTCTAACCATGCAATCATCCTGTTATTCGCACCACTTATTCTTTAGCATATCCCATCACTTATACCATATGGGACCACTTTATAACACTAATGGGCTCTTACAATTGAAGGGCACCTTAAAACTGGTTAGGATCCCTGGTGAAAATCTTTCAAGGATCTTCAAAGATCCTCAAAGATCTTCATGAAGATCTTTGAGGATCCTAATGAAGATCCTCACAAATTCTTGCCAAGATCTTTGAGGATCCTCAAGGATCCTTGCCAAGATCCTTAAGGATCCTCAACTTTCTTGCCAAGATCTTTGAAGATCTTGGCAAGATCTTTAAGGATCTTCAAAGATCTTTAAGGATCCTTTGCAGATCTTGCCAAGATCTTTGAGGATCTTCAATAATCTTGCCAAAGATCATTAAGGATCCTTTGCAGATCTTACCAAGATCTTTGAGGATCCTAATGAAGATCCTCAAAAATTCTTGCCAAGATCTTTGAGGATCCTCAAGGATCCTTGCCAAGATCCTTAAGGATCCTCAACTTTCTTGCCAAGATCTTTGAAGATCTTGGCAAGATCTTTAAGGATCTTCAAAGATCTTTAAGGATCCTTTGCAGATCTTGGCCAGATCTTTGAGGATCTTCAATAATTTTACCAAAGACCTTTAAGGATCCTTTGAAGATCTTTGAGGATCTTCAAGGACCCTTCGCAGATCTTGCCCAGATCTTTGAGGATCTTCAATAACTTTGCAAAAGATCTTCAAGGATCTCAAAGGATCTTTTGTGGATCTTGCCAAGATCTTAAAGGAACTTAAATAATCTTGCAAAAGATCTCCGGGGATCTTGGATAAACCTTTGCAAGACTTTGTACTACTTTGAACTTCCCAAAATCACAAAAATAGTCGCAACTATCATTATTTTGATGTGCTAGGAATTCCTTGGAATTTTTTTACCTTTAGCCAAACTTAATTAGAATTCCAAAGAATTCCTAGGAATTGATTGAATTCTACAGTAAGACAACCTCAGAACTAAAACAAAAGATCTCTCAGGTATCTGAATGTATTTATTAGAAAAATAAAGAACTGAAGATAGCCTCAAACAGTCAAATAGGGTTTTAAAATATAGTACCTTTAAATAGAGCTAATGAATGCAAAAAATAGGTTTAAAATAACTTTAATGCAAAAAAATACCACCAGACAGATACATGTTAAGTAAAGTTTGATAAGTTACTTCCAGAGTATGGTTTAGGCCTTCCAAGGGGTAGAAACGGCAAGTGACATTGCTCCCAAAACACCAATAAACAACAGAAATTGGTTAGTTTTTTATTATGTCTGCATTGTTATAGTAACATTTCAGATACATGTAGTGCACATTTGCAAAAAAGGTAAGAGTAATATTTATTATAGTAAGTTTAAAGACCCATATTCATCCAAGACGCATTGCGCGCCACACTGAATCTCAGATGGAAAATACGCAAATCGCCAGTGAGCGCTATTTTGCAAAAATAATCCTTGTTCATCCGGCTTATTTCCCTGAGTATCACTATTTTTTGTGTCGTTGTGGTTTCTTAACATCATCTCTCTTCATTTGCGTCAATATTTTCAACAACAGTCGTCGTAGCAGTGAGGAAAAGACCTTGTAGGCAACTAGTGTTGTTGAACTTCAAATAACGCGAAATTACTTGCTGGCGGGCTCTTGTTAAAAATCCGTTTAGTTTGAGGTCAACCTGAAGGTAATTCTGCACAAACATGTTGGAATATTGTCTTCCATTGTCAGGCTGTTGTCTCCTTGAATTTGTTTCGTAATTTTCCTGGCAAAATGTGACTTTTGTCCCGTTACTTTGTTGATACATGCATAGGGTCGCTGCCATTTGAAATGACCTCTGATCTCGAAGTTGACAGTGCTGTACAGTGTTAACCCGAAGGAAGATGCCCAGACTTTGCTTAGCTAGTATTTTTAAGCAAAGAAAAGGGATGGTCTGGTACCTCCGAACTTGAATCTGTCGTAGCGATATGCCAGATTTCAACTGATGTCCGACCTTAGTGAATATTTTGATCATGTGGTTCTAATTTATCTGCAAATGAACCAGACTCAATTGTGGTTTTGTATCCGATAAATGAGCATCCATCAAGTTGAATGCTGTTTGTTTCTCTTCCCAGCAATTTCTATAATGATAAGGTAAGCCTTATAGAGCACTAAAATTAAATATATGGACTAGGTGTATTCAAGACGGCATAACTTATTTAATTATTGGGAATCCTTTACCGCATAGCTTTTAGTTAGCCATACTAGTAAATGCAAGCGAAACGATTGACTTCCCTCGCTACCTCAGTCGCTGAAAAATTTACATGATGCAGTGTTTTTGGAGGAACTGATTTGTTTCTCAGACACAAAAAGATTCAAATCACAGGAATATAGAATAATAAATCAATTCTCATTTCATTGTTATGTGTCATGCCACTCGAACTCAGTGGGAGAATCTGGTAAACCAATCAGATCGCAAGAATGAACAACAGAGACGGTTAAAACCAATAACAAACGCGCGCAAGGCCTCTGGATGAACATGGGTCTTTAAATGGATCCATCACAGTTCAGATCAAGAGAATTGTTGTCTTAAACTCAGAATCTACAAATTCTATTTCTACACTCTCGCATAATTATCACAACAAATTTAAGCAGTTAAGAGACAACAGCTACAGTTATTTAAATGTGAAGTCCTAAAGACTATTAAGCTTGACGGGAAGCATTTGGTGCCTAGGCTTGAGAGGACGAGTCCTGAGCCCTCATAACAACTGTGAGTGTTAAGCATCTGCATAAAAAAAACTGAGGTTAAAATTAGTCTTCCAAGAGATCACTGTATTCAGTGATCTGTATTACTCCCTAATTTATAGGAACAGTTTACAATGTGAAATACTCCATGACTGATCTTCAACTTTATTTTGAATACACAGTTGAATACACAGTTGAACAAAAAGACATGTTTTTCCTTTAAAAAAGGTACTATTATGCCATGGGAAGGTTACAGAGTTCTTAGTACATTTAAATGGCCTGAAATTAGCTTGCATTCTCGAGGAAAAAAGCACATGGTCGATCTTCAGTCAAACATTTGAAGTCAATCGTTCATCAAAATAATATCAAAATATAATTTGCTTTTATCTAAAGCTTACCTGTTTCAAAAGATCATTCATCTGCTTTGTAGTGTTTTGAGACATCATTTTAAGCTTAAAACAAAGGAAAATTGGGAGAGATGTGCTTTGAACAACGTGAAAATCCGCCAGAATAAAGCAACGATTTTTTTTTCTGCGTAGGTACTTCATGTATGAGCCCTGAGTTCAGTGACTGCTGACCAAAAGGCTCATTCATTCCCAGTCTCTCTTGCCATTCAAAGTGGCTGCTGGTTTGAGTTTTCTTGCTCAATTTAAGAGAACATGTGTCGTGCAAGAGAGAGCAGAAATTATTTTCTGGATCAATTAACTCAGAGAAAATTGCCCTCTTGTAAAAAGTAATGCTGCATTATAAAAACAAACTTCTGAGTACATGAATTCATTGATCTTCTGGCATGGAATAAACAAGCATATTGACGTAAGGAAAAGGTAAAATGTGGGTGGTGGAACATGACTTACTTCCTTCTATATCCAGTCAGTGATTTACATTACTTTGTTTTGTTTTTAATAAAATGAAATAAAAAGACTTGAGGCCTCTGATCACTGACTTCCCAGAAATTCCTAGAAATTCCATGCTTTTCCAAGCCATTACTGTGTTACAAAGTGAACATTCTTAAAAATTATCAGACATTCTAAGCGTTGTTTACTTAGAATCTTGGGAATTCCTAGGAATTCTAAACATGTACAAACCATTCCCAAAAATTCACAGCAATTCCTAACCAAATTCATGTGTGTGTGATTTGCATTGTTTGGAATTTCTGGGAATTTCTGAGAATTCCTAGAAATATTTTGGAAATTAATTAACATAAAGACCTTTCAAAGCTCTTTATTAAAATCCTTGAAGATCTTTAAAGATCCTATGAAGATCATGCTAAAGATCGGTTAAAGATCTTTGAAGGATCCTCGTAGGATCTTCAAGGATCTTGATAAAGATCTTTCCAGGATCACTCCAAAGATCCTTTTAAGATCTTTGAACGATCCTCGTAGGATCTTCAAGGATCTTGATAAAGATCTTTCCAGAATCACTCTAAAGATCCTTTTAAGATCTTTGAAGGATCCTGGTAAGATCTTTAAGGATCCTGATAAAGATCTTTTAAAGATCACTCTAAAGATCCTTTTAAGAACTTTGAAGGATCCTCAAAAGAATCTTTGAGGATCTTCAAGGATCCTGATAAAGATCTTTTCGAGATCACTATAAGGATCTTTTTAAGATCTTAAAAAGATCCTCTTAGGATCTTTAAGGATCTTTGCCAAGATCCTTATACTGATTTTCACTAGGATCTTTGCAAGATCCTCACAAGATCCTAGAAATGTCCTCAAAGATCTTTGCAAGTAGTTTTAGCATCTGAAGATCTTTGAAGATCCTTCAAAGATCCTACAAAGATCTTTACAGGATCCTCATCTTTAAAGATCTTTGACAGGTCTTTGAAGATCTTTAAAGATCCTCAAAGATCCTGTGAGGTTTTTCACCAGGGATAATAGGTGCCAGACAAATTGAAGGGCTCAGTGGAAGAAGGGCGTAAGTGACGATTTTGGTCATTTTGCTGATGTCGTCCAAATGAGCTGAAGTTTTGCTTGTGGCCTTTGATACATTAGAAAAACATTGCCCTATATTTTTTTTTTCGCTTTTTTGTGCTCAGTTTTCGAGAAGCGCGGGCCAAAATACGCATTCAACGCGTCACTTAGGTGGCTCCCTAGAGTATTTACGAATACCGTCCCTATAGAACGCAAATTATAAAAGTAAACCTAGCAAATTTCTCTTAAAATTTTCCCTGTAGAGATTTTCCAGTATGGGTTCTGATATAATAAGGTTTATTTTTTGGGTGTCAATTTTTGTATTAATGACGTTACCATGGCAACATCAAATCTATTGACAGGAAGATATATTCCTGTTTTCAGCCTAAATTCCTTAATATTTATACTTTCCTTCGGTGAAATGTTTTTATTCTTTGCCACATTATGGAAATGATATTATCTGACATTTTGAATTGTTAAAAAGTCAAGGTCGTTCAGACGGTTTTGCCAATATTCTGTAATTTGTCATTTTTCGAAATATGTTTGATTAGCTCTGACAGATTTTAACAAAAATAAGGTATTTGATAGGAACTGTATGTAGTTAGAACTGAGCCAATTTTTAAAAAAAATTACCGAAGGAACGCGAGAAAATTAGCATTTAATTTTCACAGATTTGATCGCGCTTGACGTCACAAAAATCAGAAAAACATGTGCGGTTCAGGCTTTACGCGCGAGTCCTCGCGTGCGCATGCGTACAAGCAGGTTAAAGCACGTGTAAGTTCAAGTACATGTAGAATCATCAAGAGCGTTTTTATAGCTATTTCCGTAATATCTCGCCAGTTATCAAACGGGAAGAGTGAAAGATTGAGTTTCCTACCTAGTGCTGGATCTTTTCTTTGAAGTACTTAACTATTGTAGCCAAAATTCGTGGCGTGTTCATTACTCGTGGCGATGCTGATGAAGATGAAGTTGGTGGTTTGGACAGGATCGCAATCAGTCCTTCTTTCCCGTACTTGCTGTGCACCACTTTCAGATCGTCAAATGCCAGCCCACTACCGGCTATTTTTTCAACCATGTTTTTCTTTAGATATTGTTGATGATGGAGATTGTGTTTAAACGATTGGATCAAAAGATGGCGGTGATCAAGATACTTCACGTCCTCAGCAGTGTGGATGTACTTACAACACCAGAGTTCTCGATTATTGTTTTCAAAGGAAGTTCAAGTCGTGATTCAAAAATTATCTTTCTCAGTGCAAGAACATCTTCAAGTGCATCGTGTGCTTCGAAGGATTTGGCAAAGAAGAAGCTGTACAGCGAGGATTGGTTTTTGGAAACGTGCCATCGGAATTTTGCAAACATGGTAGTTTTTTTCTGATCAGTGTTTTGAACAACATAAGAGAATCAGCAAAACAAATGTCCATCTTCTGCAATCTTTCAGTGAAATCAGTACCAGAATTTCTTAAAAGTACAGGAGTGTCAAAGGTTGAAGAGTTGTGACCAAGGAGGACCGTTACGACGTTTTTGTTTGTTTGGGACTTGGCTCTGTCCACAGACTGTGAAATAAAGGATAAAAAGTTCGACACAGCTTCCTTCAAGGGTACGGTAGAAACTTGCTTGTTATCTTTGAAAAGTCTTCGTTCGCTATTTATTTTGAATATTTTAAGTTTATTTACTTTAGAAGCGAAATAATCGATGTCTTGCATGGGTAAGATATAAGTTGAGAATTGATGCGTGCCAGATTGATCAGTAACAGAGAGTTGACAGAGCTCAGCAGATTTTCCAGTAGTATTTGTTTCGGTGTCAAAAATTAGGAAGTTGTAAACTTTGTTTTCTTCATATTTGAATTGCTTTGCCAGTGGTCGTGCAGTATATTCAGGAACGATGCTTTCGATTTCTTTCAGTGTACTTGAAGTGACTGTTGAGATGTTTAGATCAAGGTTCAATCCAATTCCTGTTGATTAGTACTTGTTGATTAACTTGATTAGTCATTTTTGCCCATATTTCGAGCAAAAGTTGCCAGGCTCTATGTTGAGTGCTTCAAGGGTTCTGCTTATGTAATTGTATCGTAAATTTGTCTGAGCAACCCACAGGCTACACGGAAATCATTACTATCGCTGCCACCGTAAAATCTTATTTTTGGATTTTTGGATCCTATAACACTGTTCAGAGTCTCATTCCGTTGGGAGTTTGTCATAGGCGCAAGCTTCTCTGCTACAGCATCAGTGCAGTAATCTTTGAAGATGTTGTTCAAAGCTGACTGTAAATTTTCCCCATGCAGGTCTTTTCCATAGGGCAGGTCTTTATGCTTGTAGGATACTGGGTCAGTTTTAAATCCACACCAACTAGTTGCACAGTTACAGTGGTCTCCAAATGCATGCGGAATGATGCACTTAAGTGCAGCCTGAATTCCTTTTGAATTACCCTTATTTTGGGCAATAGCATATGAAAAGCACTTCACTAAATGATTGATCACTTTTTGAGACAGGGGGGAACAATTGTCAAATTTGGCATTTTGACTGAGATTGTATAAACGTGTAGTAAGGGATCTTTTCATGTGTATAATGTCACTGAATTTTTCAACCCCATAGGCAACTTTTTGACGCTTGTGTGCTTCTGTTGTGGAGTCATCATCACCGGTGTAAATTGAATACTTTACACCTTGGGTTGGAACTCTGTTAAACAATTCAACTGCTGCAGCAGGTTCCATTGCTTTTGATGAGGCCTCATGATTTTTTCGGCAGTCATGGGCTTTAGGTTGGTTGCTTTCCTGTGGATTTTGCCCAATCACAAAATCTACAAGTCTTTGTCTTTGTTGTGTAGTCCAATATTTTACTAGAAGACAAGCTCATAACTGCTGCTTGTCCAGTGCGTGAGTTGTGTCCCTTTCCACGTCTCTGCCATCCCATGTCAAAGGAACAGGGTACTGGAACAAGATTACCTTCATCAACCTTAACTCCATTTTGTAGGGCTTCCTTTTTCTCCATTGTTAAACAATTTTGACAGCTACTTTTTGCAATACCCTCTACAGCTTTCCCTACCTCTCTTTCCCTCAGTTTAAAAGTGACAATTTAAAGTTCGGGCATTTAAAGTGGAGAGCACATTGTTTATATGGGTTTGGCCAATGCCAGCATGAAGACAACCAAGTACCACACGTGTGTTTATGTCAAAAGCAGGTGGACCACGTTGTCCACTTCGGTGTTGTCCAGAAGTTTTTACTTGGTTGTTTTCACCACAGAATGGACATTTTATCACAAATGTGCTGGCTAGCCCATGTCGTACTTCATCAGTCACATTGTAAAATGAAAGTGGACCTAGAATAATACAAGAGAAATGAAAAAATCTTTGTGTAAATAAAGCATATTTAGGATATTTGGTGTATTGTGGCAGGAAAAGTATATTTTTAAAATGACATAGTGACCTTGTAATTTGGTCATGCATTTAAATTTTTTTTTATCAAAAATGTAAATAAATAAAAGATTTCAAATTTTTGCACAACCCCATGTCTTAATTGTTTGCATGCAGTACTTTCATACTATCAACTTTTTTTCACAAGCAAGCAGTCTAGCAAAAATGAGCAGAGTTTGATTGTAAACGATTAAGGAATGATATATGTACAGGTTGTGGGCTTACAACATACACTGTAAACCCACAATAACTTGTGGGTTTATAATGTGTCGATTCAAAAGGGCATACAAGAAAGTAGGTATACATTCCGTGGAGCAAATAGAAAAGTCCATTCCAGCTCAGTCTATTCCTGATAGTTCAGGGGAAAAAATGGTGGATTACATTTACCTGATTGGCAGTGAGTGCAGCTTTGGAGGCTTTCCCGAAATGTACCGAGGTCAATGAAACGAGTTCCACGGGGAATAGCTTCTTCTCGTTCGGTGGCAGCCTGTTATACAAGCACAAAAAATGGATGGTTCCCGTAATTGCACCTCTTTGTAGTGATAAAATCCTAAAGCTGCCATACCTGAGTACTCCTTGTTTCACGTTTAGAGGGTGGTTCGTTTTCGTCAATACAGTTTTCAAACTCCAGTTTCCTTTTAGTGATATAGTTTTGATATCCACGTCTCATGTGGTCCAGTTGTTTTGGAGTTCCTTTCGTCCCGGATTTCGTGAAGCGCCCATTCGCGCTACGCTTTACGTGGTGAGAAGGAGAAGGAGAAAGGCTCTGACCGACAAGTGATGAAGACGGTGAATTTCCTCCTTCTTTATCGTTCGAGTTAGCCGCAGCCAAATTCACTAATCCAAACACTGAGTACATGTACGGAAACTTTCTCTGGTGTTTACGATAGGATTCACGATTTCGACGATCGATACTTTCTGTCGAATATAAACTGGCAACTCTTGTTACATTTTCTCTTTTACCAAAACAGCGGTCTATGCTAACAAAACAACTTGCATTTCGAACTTTCAACAATTTTATGAAGTTTATCCGGACGATGTTTCTAAACAGGGAAGCCATGTTTGTTTATATTTTTTGCGTGAACGTCGCGTGGATTTTAAATCTCGCGCCATGCTAGTGCCCAGCTTGCGCTCGGTCTAAAAACTCTAGGGAGCCTCCTTAGGACAGTCTTCCACCAAGCCCTTTATATGAAAACTAAGCGCCAAATGCTCGTAACTGACTTAAGACAACACGGAACGTCTCTACTCAATAAGACATTTTGACTCATAACAGCACACAAGACGCCCAGCTGACTTGGAAATATGCTGGGTCTACTTTTTTTCTTGAATGCCGGCAGGTGTTACTACCCGTGTTTTGCTTAATCGTTGCGCTCAACAAGCTTGCTTGGCTCATAAACAGTCCACAACATTCTTGGTTGACTTAAAACAGCAAACAGAAGCCTTGGTTAACCTTAAGTCAGCGCGCAAAGAGTTTGTCCGACTTGAAAACAGCATTCAAAGGGTTAGCGCTTAAGTTAATTTAGTTAGACTTAACAGCGTTATTTGCATGTTGTGAAATTGAATCGTTAATGTTCTGTCATGCGTCACACAACAAAGTGTTAAAATATCTCGCTTGAAAATACATTTTGTTGTTTATCTCGCGTAAAAATACTTCTTGCTGACGTTTACCTCGCATGAAAATGCTTTTTGCTGATGACAAGCCTCCACGGAAGCAAAATAAGCGAGGTCATCGCGGCAAAGTGATTTGTGTTGATATTCGCCGGCATGTTTTAACCGGTTTACAAAACACCACACGATAACGAATGCATTTTCACTTTCAATATTTGCCACACATGTCAACATGTCGTTGCATGATATTCAGGATACTCATCGAAAACAGACGGACTTTTCATCTTGCCGGATTCCCTGTCTTAAATGATTTCTCCGTAATGTTTCCGAAGTGAAAATAATCTACCGTACATGTAGTCCGAGCGGATTTAATCCCGTCACGTCACCCGCGGGAACTTTTCACTGTGACAACGCCCTCTGTGGCCGCAATGAATTATGGGAGAACTATGGCCTCCAAGCGCGGACAACTCTCTCCAAACATCGGAGATTTTCAGCCTAAAGTCTAAAAAAACCTCTCGTTTTCCGAACTTTTAGCACGGTAACCTTTGACAGACGGTCCGAGACTAGCAACAGAGCGCCGCTTTTCAGACAAGAGTTGCTTTCAGACTTTTTATCGCCTGACCCCGTAAATACCTGTACTCCAAAACAGAGGGATTTCATGATTTGGAAAGCACAGAGAAACTTCTTTGGATTCTTTCAGAGAAGCTAGTGGCTTGTGGGTATCAAGACTTCATGATGTCTTTTCTACCACCAGGCGAGCAGGCAAACACTCGGGCGTAATGTGATTAAATGGAACTCAGTACCGATCGAGCTGACCTCAACCGCGTAAGTTTCGTATCAGTGAATCGATGTTTTGACTGCCAAACTTTTAGTCTACGTCACACTATCAAACAATAAGTCCCTGCCAATCATTTCATGTCCAGTTTCAGTAATCCAAGCAGGAACAACTGTGCTAAGTGACGCGTTGAATGCGTATTTCGTCCCAAGTTTTCTCGAAAACTGAGCGGAAAAAAAAAAAAAAAAAAAAAAAAAAAAAAAAAATATATATATATATATATATATATATATATATATATATATATATATATATATATATATATATATATAGGGCAATGTTTTTCTTATGTATCAAAGTCCACATGCAAAAATTCAGCTCATTTGGATGACATCAGCAAAATGACCAAAATCGTCACTTACGTCCTTCTTCCACTGAGCCCTTCAATTTGTCTGGCACCTATTATCCCAACCAGTTTTAAGGTCTGTTAACATTCCCAGCCAATGTTAACAGAACCCTCTTATTTTGTTAAACCAGTAGGTAAAGTTTTTTCTTTCTGCTCATCTTGTAGGTTGCCAGCTGTGTATGGGTCATGCTGTTGATCAGAATCTGCTTTCTTTGGTTCAACAAGATATGAACGAGCTCATTAAGAAGTACGAGAAAACTGCAAACCTTCTTCACCAGCAAGAACAGCAAATGAAAGAAAGTAAAGAAGTATTGGAAAAGTTGATGTCCGTGGAGAAAACCCTTAGAGAGGAGTTAGTGATCCGAGTTCAAGAAGTAGAGGAAGGTCTTGCACACACAGATGAGAGAGTTCAAGGAGTAGAGGAAGGTCTTGCGCAGACAGATGAGAGAGTTCAAGGAGTAGAGGAAGGTCTGGCACACACAGATGAGAGAGTTCAAGGAGCAGAGGAAGGTCTTGCACACACAGATGAGAGAGTTCAAGGAGTAGAGGAAGGTCTGGCACAGGCAGATGAGAGAGTTCAAGGAGTAGAGGAAGGTCTTGCACACAGGTGAGAGAGTTCAAGGAGTAGAGGAAGGTCTGGCACAGACAGATGAGAGAGTTCAAGGAATGGAGGAAGGTCTTGCACAGACAGATGAGAGAGTGAAGCAACTGGAGGAGGCCCAGAGGTTGAAAGGTGATGGACCAGGTTAGTTTGGTTACTTGGTATGCGGATGAATTGTTATTGTTGTATGTCTGTATTAGCAGTGTTCGGATTGGAGCATGTGGCAAAAATGAGGCAGCCTATTAATCAATATTCATTGTTAGCTTAGTTATACTGATGAGCTATCTTTGAACAAAAAACATACAAAACCTTTCCTTCTAATTACTCGGGCTAGGAATGCCACCCAAGTCTAAAAATGAGCTCCATTTTTCTTTTTCTACTTTGTCAACGTGATTCATCTGCAAAGCTCACTAAAGTGTTTTTGCGCAAGTGCTAACGAAAAATAGTCATTATGGAATAAGTACACTATTTTTACCTAATTAGCTATGCTCAATGACTGTGGCCAAGTGGTCATTGTCACCACTTGTGATGCAGATGTTCTGGGTTTGACTCTTTCTATCAGCACTTTTTTTTTTTTGCGTTTCTCTTTGTTTTCTTTTTTTTTATATATATATTTTTTGACAAGTTTTATAATTGTTGTTATCAATGGTATTTTGCAAGGGATATATGTTGATAGGGGTCTATAGATATACACTGCAAAGAAATAGACACTAACAGAAGCACAATGTGTCCGATGTTAGAAGGACAGACTTCCCTCTTTTCTTTTGTTTAGCACTAAATTAGGTATTTTTGCAGCCCCGATTTTAGGCTAATTGCAAACCTTTGCTTGATGCTGTCCTGTGTTTTTGAAGGTTACATGGCCATTAAGAAACTGATTGACATACCTGACTGATGCCAATTCATGTGATTTTTAAATGTGAATTAAATAAAGCAGAGCAAACATTAAAATCAGGACAAGATGTAAGTTGTTGAATGATAATATATGAACTTAAACTTGAAAAAAATGTATGTTTGAATGTAACTTCTGGCATTAGAAGTATTATAGGCAGAGATGGGGCAGACGGCCTCCAGTTGTGTTTGGAAAAGAAAAATGTGTCACCTAAAAATAGCCTATCCTGCTATGAACACTTTTATCCTACATGGTGGTGGTGATAATGCTTTTTTATTTTGTTTTTGTAGATGTTCTGTCTACATCAAGGCAACAGTCAACAGTCCCACCCCATTCTAATTCCCAGGCTTCCAGCCCAGGTAATATTTATGACAATTTTCCACTGGTTACTTTAGCATCGTAAGTCATGTTACCCTTAGTTGATAGTCAAGCTAGTGATTTTGCAAAGAATGGTTTTCAAGTGTTCCCTCTGAGAGGAATTTTATAACTACAAATTCTGTTTAGAAGAAGTGCCAGCTGGCTGACCTAAGGATTAATGAAATGTGGGTTGGACCAGCCATCGGTGTCTGACTGTGGTGGGTCTACTTTAAAGGGAACCTCCACTCTTACAACAAATTCATGCTAAATTGTTGGAAATAATTACTGAACTTTTTTTCCAAATTTTGTTTTCAAACGTGGATATAACATTTCAGTGTAGAAAAAAATCGATATCATTATCGCCTATTTTCGCTTTCAAATTTCCTGGGCGTGGCCATTTTGGATTTGATGACGTGCAATGGTTGCAGCTATTGTCAGGAAGCAAATGAAGCAGAAAATCCCTTGTGTTAAAAAATAGAGCAACCATTACACATCATCAAATCTAAAATGGCCGCGCCGGGAAATTTAAAAGGGAAAATAGGCGATGATGATATCCATTTTTTTTTGTACACTTAAATGTTATATTGACGTTGTATAACAAAATTTGAGATCTCGTAATTATCACCTACAGTTTAGCGTCAATTTGTTGCCCCCCGCAGGGTTTTGTCCCAGAGGCCAAAACCCGAGGAGGCACTCTAGGAGTCCCCGCGAAAATATATACAAGGAATTTCAAAAATGTAAGAAATGTGTTTGTAGTATGGGAAGCGTTTCCGATTTGATGAAACTAGGCGCGCAAGGTTGTGCCAGGTAACATTCTTGCTTTCACATCAAAATGGCTTCTAGCAGCCGAGTATGCCGTTCTCAGTAGGAAAAGACAGCTTTTTAAAACTGTAAATCAAAATGACAAGATCCACGGAACACTCGACAGCTTAAACAATGGAAATCGGTTAGTTCATAGCGAAGAAATCCCTCTTCGAGGGCAAGTGGTGGCGAAGAGACATGTGCTTTCACTGCGAATTATCACAATAATTTTGCGAAATGTTTGAGTGCTTCTGGGACTCTATCTTTCAAAAAAATACAGGTGTGAATGTGAATTTATACCGTACTTTATATTTAATTCACCATTTTTTTGTATTCCAAGCAACTTCTAGCGAAATTTGCGAAAAACATGCTCAGTTCCATTCAAGTAAATTGTCGTCGTATTCGCTTGCTTCGTCTTGGCGTTGATTTACTCGAGGTAAAAATTACATTGAACGCGTTTACTTTTCAGGCATAAACTCAGGCTTATCTGAATATTTTTTTTTGTTGAGGAAAGCTTATTGTCTGTTTTTCTGTGTGTCTTAATTCACGGAATTTCAGTATTACTTAATCTACACGTAAACAAACCCGACGAAAACCGCTCAAACAAAACAAAACAACCATCTAAATCTCAATTGTTGAACAATGACACTAAATCAAATATTGTTGCTGCCATTGATGTACTGGAGAAATATGCTTCTTCCGCATCAGTGAAATTTACAGAACTGCTTTATTTCACTAACAACAATACAAAAATGAGCAACAGTGTCTTCAGTGTTCAGTTAATATTTACAACCATAACTACTCAAAAATTAAAATACGGGGGCAGCTTTTAATTTGGTGAAAACTTTTTCTAGTTTTAAGAGTGGAGGTTCCCTTTATCTTCTTCATTAACAGAATCCGCCTTGATGAGGGTTAGTTACAGATAAACGAACGAAATGCGATCAACGGCTGCCTTAGGGAGGTGTCAGCCTATGGTGGTGGTGGAAGTCGAGTTAAATCTTCTTCATCAACACAATTTGTAAATCAAATGACCTTTGTGTGTATTTTTCCTTGTCCATAATAATACGGGGCCTGTATGTTCTTACCTTTCATTTAGAAATATACACCTGATTAAAAAACGTGTCGGGAGAAGAGTACAAACCATAAACGACACGACTCAGTGGTTTTCTGAGACATTTCTGGACTGTTTACTGATTTGCATTTTGAGAGATGTTTATTTTCATTGAAGATTAGCATGCAAAAAGCTCACTCCGAACACTGTCGTTTAAGGGATGTATAGCTGCATTTCTTTGACTTCTTTGGAAGAAGCGTTGACAGTATCCATCTGTTTTCCAAATATTTCTGTCCCACGAGCTGGCTGTAGTGCCACAAGGAAAAGGTTTGAATATTAATGTGCACTGTGTTAGCCGTCCCGTAATTCCGTATGGTCGTATCGTTTATGCTTTATACCTTCTTTCGACAACGTTTCTTTTGTTAGGTGTATATATTTTTTGTGTGGCTAGTCCCAGCGCAGGTTACAACAGTCTTGCATGCTTGTCTTTGGACATTGATCAAGGCCGTACCACGTCCCCCATTTTAAAAATACCATTGGAGTAATTTCTTGGTCAAACTCTGTATGTAGAATCTCTCATAAGATATGTTCTCCTTTAAGGACCACAGTTAGGTACCGAAAGTGGTTGCTTAGAAGAAATTCAAATGCTTCATTCATAGTTGTTACAAACAAACCATTGTAGCATGTTGATGCAATTCGGTGATTTGTTACCAGGTTCCACTGCCGCAAAGCAGAGTACATTATGGTCAGTGATAATGGGACTTTTCAAGCGATCAGAACATGATAATTTGTCATATACTGTTGGATATTAAATCGTTTTTTACTCTTACTCTGTTGAACACGCGTATATTATTCATTCCTTGAGAATGGCGTCATGAGGTCGCCGAAACGTTGGAACATTATATCCTTAGTTTTTACTTGCCTGTGTATTTCTATTTTTTTGGGTTGAGATAAGAAACACTACGTGCTTTGTTGAGCTAGAGCTGCTCGTGGCAAATTTGGTCTCGGTTGAATGCTCGACTTTGCTTTTAAGAGATTTAAACAGGTACAACAGAAAACCTTTCATTGTAATAAGGGATTTGACGGCATCTTTTTTTTGTAAAAATGTTTATAGACAAAACTGCTGTGTCATTTATGTTATATAAGGCTTTTTTTTACCGTATCACAGATGCGAAGATCCTGTGAGATATACTGACTTTATTTATAGAGTTGTTGAGAAGTTAGACTGGCTTTAGTGACTGTATTGACGGTTACTCTCAAGAAATGTGCACTGGAAATTAGAAAAACATGACAACATTAAGTTAGACCTTTTCTTAACCAATCTTACAGATGCATTTTTGACGCGGTGTCAAGAGCAGCTGAGGTCATTTTACAACAGCAGCATGTGTCAGGTGATGATTTCCCCTTGGAACCCTGACGACACTGTGGACATTGATGAGGTGTACGTGGAGTTATCATTCCTGAGAGACGAGAGAAAAGCCCATGGAACAACAAAGAAGAAGCTTGAAGACTACGGCGAGATATTCAGAAGCCATGGAGAATATGTCATCCCTAAACGAGTTGTGGTTTATGGAAAGCCAGGCATAGGAAAATCAACCTTTACCAAGAAACTTGCTGTAGACTGGTCGAGGGGGAAGAAGGGGATCCTAAAGAAATTCGCTGTTTTACTTTTAGTTAAACTGCGAGACGTTTCCGACGCGCAAGACCTAAAGTCCATGCTAGAAAAAGCTGAACTTCTGTCTGCCGATGACCCGACGGTCTTTGATAGTTTATACAGCTTCATTATTGAGAACCAACAGAAAGTCCTGCTTGTATTGGATGGTTATGACGAGTACAGTAGTGAAAAGGCGTCACCAGTTCACCAGATTTGGAGAGGCACCCTACTGAGAGATGGTTTTGTTGTGATGACGAGTCGGCCGACAAAAGAGGAGCTCATAACATCAAGTCATGCTCAGTTTGAGATCAGTGGGTTCAGTGAGGAGCGAGTGAAACGGTTCGCACTCAAGGTTTTCAATAACCCAGAAGACGTGATGCAGTTTATTGGTTTCCTGACTAAACGCCGCCTGTGGGATATGGCAAGAATACCTCTTCTTTTGCTGATGCTTTGTCTCACCTGGCAGGAAAAAGGGCGTCAAGAACTATCAGCTTCTCGTGCGAAGCTGTATGAAAGTTTTCTGGAGACCTTGTTCAATCACATGGCAGCTAAACACCCTGATGAGGCATTAGCAAGTTTAGATGGTTACAAAGAAGACCTCGCAAAGTTTGGAAAACATGCCTTTGATGCACTTTTGGAGGACTGCCTTGATATCAGGCTCGACAAACTGCCCAAGGATATTAACGCTCTCATCCAGAAACTAATTAACGTTGGTTTCTTTCAAATTTCCAAGCTTTCGAGATCAGCTCGTCCTAAACAAGTTCTTGTCTTTCTCCATAAATCTATCCAAGAATTTCTTTCTGCCTGGTTTATCATTCGTGAATTGAAGAATGCCGAGAAAGGAGACCTTACCTGCCTGTCGAGAATTGATTCATTTGAGAAGATTCAGAAGATGGTTGAAGTTCTGAAGTTCGTTTGTGAGTTGTCATCAGAAGCTGCTGGCGCTGTCCTTATTCACCTGCAGTCAATAGGAGAGAAGGAAGGTCTGACAGAGTGCAGGTTCTCTGAGACACCATCTATTGAAGACCTGTCTAAAGATCAAACAGAGTTTCGTATTATCAGCTTGGATTGTTTGCTGTCTTGTCCGGCCTCAGAAACACAGGATGTTTACCCGCAGTTCCTACGGTGTATCAACAGGGTAGTTGTGGTAGTTTATCGCCAGTTGGTCGTCGTTGCAAGAGAACATTTTTTTAATGTTTCCATTGGAGCTTTACCAGATTATTTATTTTTCTACGAAGGATTTTATCGCACACGTGTAAATGATGACGTGTTCTCCGTGATGCGTGATTTAGAAACTATGGTTGTAATACCTGATGGTGCTACCAAGGTTGATGCAGGACAATGTACTGATCTCATGCCCAGTGACGTTTTTCTTAAAGCAGAAGGACAGCAAATGATTCTGTATGTAACTCGCGTTGTTAAACGTCTTGATAATTGTCATTGGCCTGTTGAACTGCTTCGTGAATTCTCATCAGCAATAGAGTCTCCTCCTCAGAAGCCTGTTGATCGACACGCCTCACAGAATCAGAGTAACAGCAATGCTTTGTGTCTGACTGTAAACACATCTCACTTTGTTCAGAAACATTCTCTGTCATTTGTGAGAAAGATTGAAATTTGGGAGCCAACAAGTAAGGAACTTACGGTTATAAATAACTTGTTGACTTCTGTGGTGAATCGACCTCGAGTGATAAGGATTTCTTATCTCTCTAAATGTAGTGCTCAGGTGATTGAAACTTTGGTCTCTCGCATTCCCTTCACTAACAGTCTCTGTGTATTACACCTTTATAAGATCAATCTGACAGCCAAGTCCGCTGCTTACATTGCCAAGTCACTGCACCAGGCCCCTAACATACAGAGCCTCAGCTTGTCAAGTATCAATTTACACGGTTCTCTGAGTGAGTTGGCTGTGAACCTTCATCATGTGTCACAACTGACTGGACTCGTGCTGTCGGGTGTTCATATGGGAGAAAAAGAGTGTCGGTCAATCGCTGCAGCTCTAAAACACCTTCCTTGTTTAGAAGTGCTGACTTTATCATTCAACCCGCTGGGTCAGGGAATCACTGAGCTGGTCAAACACTTCAGTAGCGTGCCACATCTGACTCAGCTGCGCCTGGATAAAACACAGATGGGTGAAGAGGAAGCTACAGCTGTTGCTCACGCACTAAAGAATGTCCCGGAGCTGGAGTGGCTGATCGTATCCCGCAATCCACTGGGCAGAGGGGTAAGTGAACTGATAAAGCATCTCAGTAGTATTCCTCAGCTGACGAACCTGTACCTGCAGGGTGTTCAGATGACAAAGAAAGAAGTCAGTGATCTGTCGACAGCATCGCGGGAAAGGCGCTTCACCCTTTGTTCAGATTACAATGTAAGTTTTGCCTGAATTTTGCCACCGTGTGATACTTGAAAGATTCTCAGTAGCTTGTACAAGTAGAAAATTCTGCTTGGGGAAAATGGAGGTGAAATGTTCGTGGACTCGTTATGTTTATATCTTATTTGAGAGAAAATACTTGAATTGCGTATTTTGAAAGTTCTAGATGAGAATAAATCAGATCCTTTTACAAGGGTTTAATTTAAAACGAAAGAGATACATTAAAGCTGTTTGCCTAACATCTGTCGCAGGTGACATACGGGATATTCCAAATAACAACACGTTCCAAAATCCTATCCAAAGCGTTCTTTTAAGTTTCATGGGTTTGAGTCTCTTTCGTGCTCACTAATACATTTAAGACCAAAATATGTCATTAATTTTTATTTCTTCATTGTTCCTGGAGATCATTTTGTCTTTCTTCGTAAATTGTACTCGTTGTATGTTACTAACTCCTTTATTGATTTAGGTTTTGTGCTGCACGATCACTCTTTTTAGCTTTATTTTGTTTCTAAAACGCTTATGCAGTTGTGGAATCTGTGTTATTCCAGTCATGGTGTAAATGGCACGAAAAAATTATATTACTCTACGCCGGGTGGTCGTGCTGCAGTTCTAAATACACTCGTCTTCATTTGCATTTTTAATTACCGGAATTTCGAGATAGCAGCATGAGTTTATCAATTATCATTTAAACCAAATTTGTCAACTATGATAGAAACTGCCGTCTTGTGTCACTTCTTGCAAAGTCTTCGCTTTATGTCTTTACATTCAATATTGACTAATCTTGCTGTGTGTTCCCCTGTCAGTGCTTTGGTTTGTTTTTCGTCGCATTCAACGCGAATGCTGGCCATCATTGGATAATCTTAATAGCTTGTAGGCGAATATTCCCGGAAATTATTCATTCAACGTCACTGTTAAATGTAATTTCAGAATGTTTGAAATGATGGATTTTAATTTATGCCATAGGAAGTTACGCTTCGCTCGAGATAAAGCAGGAATTTTTGATAACCGAGTTTGAGTCGGTTTTCCCCGTTTGACGTAGCAGCGGACTCAAGATAGGTTGATATTTAACTTTCAGATCATCTTCCTGGCGTTAGAAAAATGAGAAACGAAGAAAAAGTCTTCGTCGTGTTGTTAAATGTGTCGTTAAATAACAGATTTTGTGTGTTCGCATTGTTTTGTCTGTTTCGTGTTTTAGTTAGAACTAAGAAACCATTTTAAAGTTTCGAAACCACCAAAAGTTTAAGGAGAATACTTGCATGAATATATGTACATTTTTTTAATCTACAAGAGAGATTAGATAATATTTTTAGTTTTTTATTTTCAATCGGTTGTAATGGTATAAAAGTTGTCAATAAATTGTGACAGTTTAAAGTCAAAATTACAGTGAACAAGGAAAAGCTACGGTGCTACACATGCACTTTTATGGCTTCCAATTTCCCCTCACTCTGTTGACAACTTGTAAGAAAGCAAAAAGGAACCAATCTTTCTTATTTTGGGCTCATTTTTGCAAAGAAGAAGAAAAGAAAGAAATACTAAATGCCGGTTAGATATATTTGTTTTTGGTTTTGTTTTTCCAATTGGTTGTAATGGTATAAAAGGTGTCAATAAATTGTCGCAGTTAAAGTGAAAAATGCTGTTCAACGAGTCAAGTTACAGTAAATAAGGAAAAGCTAGTGTGCTACACATGTGTTCTTTTGCAAAAAAATGTTTGGGATAGCTGGCAAAATGGATATCCGTTTTATCACATTTTTTATCAAGAATGGTTAGAAAAAGTGAACAGAAGTAAAGCCTGGTCGCAGGTGAAATCTGATAATCCACGTAGAAGCACATTGTAGCCAGTAAAACAAGCCAGTAGTACACAGGGGGTATCTTGGCAAAACACCACTCTCGGGTGTGTCTTGTTTTCGCATCTGGTCACTTCGCTCCTCATCACTCGAGAGATTTAGCATTACGTTCACGGAAAACGTCAGATGTTCGTAAGAAAAAGTATCTGGAAGCCATGAAAAACAACGCTTCCAGTTTTGGTCACGTTATGTTGTATGGGAAATGCTACATATCTCTATTGTTAGCTCGCTCCACAAAATTGTTAGACAGTTGTTTGATCAAATCCTAATCCCTCCTTCCTTTAGCTAAATTTTATCAGGTTACGTCAAGGGAGGATAAAATACTTTTCCAATTCTTTTAAGGCCCGGTTCGTACGTCGGATTTCTGCCGTGTGGAATTCAATTCAATTAAGTGCGGCAGAAATGCTACTGTTGATTCATACCGCGCACTTGTGCCCCACTTAATTCATACTACAAATTATACTTCTCATTGTACTTTTTTTGTCTCGAAAAAACGCAACAAAAGTTTACCGATCCTGCTTCAGGCCCGGTATGTAAATCTATGTATTGTATTCAACACGACAGAAATTCGACGTTTGAAACGTACCGCATTTCTGCCGCGAATAATGCGACAAGACCAGTCGAACTTGCAGCAGAAACTCGGCAGCTAATTCAGACGTCGAATTTAATTAGCTTAGTTGAATTCGACAGAAATGCGACGTATGAACCGGACCTTACTGATCCAAAGTACGATTATATAGGAAAGCTCAGTTCAATTGTAATGCCTTCCTGGCCACTCAAAGCAGTAACCAGACCGGTAAACGCGTATCCAAAGTACGATTATATAGGAAAGCTCAGTTCAAGTGTAATGCCTTCCTGGCCGCTCAAAGCAGTAACCAGACCGGTAGACGCGTATCCAAAGTACGATTATATAGGAAAGCTCAGTTCAAGTGTAATGCCTTCCTGGCTGCTCAAAGCAGTAACCAGACCGGTAAACGTGTATCCAAAGTACGATTATATAGGAAAGCTCAGTTCAAGTGTAATGCCTTCCTGGCCGCTCAAAGCAGTAACCAGACCGGTAGACGCGTATCCAAAGTACGATTATATAGGAAAGCTCAGTTCAAGTGTAATGCCTTCCTGGCCACTCAAAGCAGTAACCAGACCGGTAAACGTGTATCCAAAGTACGATTATATAGAAAAGCTCAGTTCAAGTGTAATGCCTTCCTGGCCACTCAAAGCAGTAACCAGACCGTTAAACGCGTATCCAAAGTACGATTATATAGGAAAGCTCAGTTCAAGTGTAATGCCTTCCTGGCTGCTCGAAGCAGTAACCAGACCGGTAAACGTGTATCCAAAGTACGATTATATAGGAAAGCTCAGTTCAAGTGTAATGCCTTCCTGGCCGCTCAAAGCAGTAACCAGACCGGTAGACGCGTATCCAAAGTACGATTATATAGGAAAGCTCAGTTCAAGTGTAATGCCTTCCTGGCCACTCAAAGCAGTAACCAGACCGGTAAACGTGTATCCAAAGTACGATTATATAGGAAAGCTCAGTTCAAGTGTAATGCTTTCCTGGCCACTCAAAGCAGTAACCAGACCGTTAAACGCGTATCCAAAGTACGATTATATAGGAAAGCTCAGTTCAAGTGTAATGCCTTCCTGGCCGCTCAAAGCAGTAACCAGACCGGTAAACGCGTATCCAAAGTGCGATTATACTGGAAAGCTCAGTTTAAGTGTAATGCCTTCCTGGCCACTCAAAGCAGTAACCAGACCGGTAAACGCGTATCCAAAGTACGATTAAATAGGAAAGCTCAGTTCAAGTGTGATGCCTTCCTGGCCGCTCAAAGCAGTAACCAGACCGGTAGACGCGTATCCAAAGTACGATTATATAGGAAAGCTCAGTTCAAGTGTAATGCCTTCCTGGCTGCTCAAAGCAGTAACCAGACCGTTAAACGCGTATCCAAAGTACGATTATATAGAAAAGCTCAGTTCAAGTGTAATGCCTTCCTGGCCACTCAAAGCAGTAACCAGACCGGTAAACGCGTATCCAAAGTACGATTATATAGGAAAGCTCAGTTCAAGTGTAATGCCTTCCTGGCCACTCAAAGCAGTAACCAGACCGGTAAACGCGTATCCAAAGTACGATTATATAGAAAAGCTCAGTTCAAGTGTAATGCCTTCCTGGCCACTCAAACCAGTAACCAGACCGGTAAACGCGTATCCAAAGTACGATTATATAGGAAAGCTCAGTTCAAGTGTAATGCCTTCCTGGCCGCTCAAAGCAGTAACCAGACCGGTAGACGCGTATCCAAAGTACGATTATATAGGAAAGCTCAGTTCAAGTGTAATGCCTTCCTGGCTGCTCAAAGCAGTAACCAGACCGGTAAACGTGTATCCAAAGTACGATTATATAGGAAAGCTCAGTTCAAGTGTAATGCCTTCCTGGCCGCTCAAAGCAGTAACCAGACCGGTAGACGCGTATCCAAAGTACGATTATATAGGAAAGCTCAGTTCAAGTGTAATGCCTTCCTGGCCACTCAAAGCAGTAACCAGACCGGTAAACGTGTATCCAAAGTACGATTATATAGAAAAGCTCAGTTCAAGTGTAATGCCTTCCTGGCCACTCAAAGCAGTAACCAGACCGTTAAACGCGTATCCAAAGTACGATTATGTAGGAAAGCTCAGTTCAAGTGTAATGCCTTCCTGGCCGCTCAAAGCAGTAACCAGACCGGTAAACGCGTATCCAAAATGCGATTATACTGGAAAGCTCAGTTTAAGTGTAATGCCTTCCTGGCCACTCAAAGCAGTAACCAGACCGGTAAACGCGTATCCAAAGTACGATTAAATAGGAAAGCTCAGTTCAAGTGTGATGCCTTCCTGGCCGCTCAAAGCAGTAACCAGACCGGTAGACGCGTATCCAAAGTACGATTATATAGGAAAGCTCAGTTCAAGTGTAATGCCTTCCTGGCTTCTCAAAGCAGTAACCAGACCGTTAAACGTGTATCCAAAGTACGATTATATAGAAAAGCTCAGTTCAAGTGTAATGCCTTCCTGGCCACTCAAAGCAGTAACCAGACCGTTAAACGCGTATCCAAAGTACTTCTCATTGTACTTTTTTTGTCTCGAAAAAACGCAACAAAAGTTTACCGATCCTGCCTCAGGCCCGGTATGTAAATCTATGTATTGTATTCAACACGACAGAAATTCGACGTTTGAAACGTACCGCATTTCTGCCGCGAATAATGCGACAAGACCAGTCGAACTTGCAGCAGAAACTCGGCAGCTAATTCAGACGTCGAATTTAATTAGCTTAGTTGAATTCGACAGAAATGCGACGTATGAACCGGACCTTACTGATCCAAAGTACGATTATATAGGAAAGCTCAGTTCAATTGTAATGCCTTCCTGGCCGCTCAAAGCAGTAACCAGACCGGTAGACGCGTATCCAAAGTTCATTCTTGCACAACATTCGGACTCATTTTCCGATAAATTTAAATTATCAAGTACTTTGATTATGGAAAGTTAAGTTTAAAATGAAACGGAAATTGTCTTTTGTAAAGGAAAATAAATTGGTTGCACAGGAAAACTGATAAACTAAGATTACACGGTCGGTGTTATGCGGTAAGGGCGGCCATTGTACACGTCATCGAACAAAGTAACGCAGTTGAACTCGGGAAGATTCTGAAGCAGTATAATTTTCATGAGTGGAGCGATCTAATTATCTCTTAGCCTCCTTCGCAGACGTCTTTGGGCTCGTCACGCGTTCCTTGCCCACGAACCTCTGCTGAACTGAACTACCACTTCCGTTCGCGGCGGTTAGCCAATCGTAGTTCGTTTTCCAATTTATGGAAAGTAGGACTTCGACCCCTGGATTATTTTCACAGATGATGCACGTGAATCGGGTGTCGATTTCCATTCTTACGCAGCTCGTTATTGGTTTCTTCAAAACAAAGGCTAACCGCCGACGAACGGAAGTGGCAGTTCAGTTCAGCAGACGTTCGTGGACAAGGAACGCGTGACGAGCCCAAAGACGTCTGCGAAGGAGGCTAATTATCTCTAAGAACGAAGTGACCTTGTCATGAGTGACCATCCTTTCCGCTTCCCGTGCGTTTTATTTTCGATATCGCATCTCAGCCCGGAACCTCGAAACTACATAAAAACAGTCATGCTCAAGCAGTAAGCTTTGTTAAAGACTCAATAATTTCAATCGCTGGGTGAAGTGGAGCGATGTAATAATCTCTCGGAAGGAAATGATCTTGTTTTGAGTGACCATCCTCTCCGCTTCCCGCGCGTTTATTTTCGAGATCGCGTTGTCAGCCCGGAACAACAAAGTACATAAATATGGTCATACTCAAGCAGTCCCAATTTTCATCAAGCAGTAAGCTTTGCCAAAGACTTTAATAATTTCAAGCGTTAGGTGAAGTTGAGTGATCTAGTTATCTTTTGTTGGGAAGTGACCTTAAACCCTTGCTG
Source organism: Pachyseris speciosa (assembly GCA_016490735.1). NCBI lineage: Eukaryota > Metazoa > Cnidaria > Anthozoa > Scleractinia > Pachyseridae > Pachyseris > Pachyseris speciosa. The sequence continues at coordinate 526,093 of JAEMWC010000074.1, forward strand.
GAGTAGCATTCTTTCTCCTGTTCACGTGCGTTTTATTTCGCAAATCGCCTTCTCAGCCGGGGACAGACTAATCATGTATGCGTGGTTGTATTCTTGCACCCAATTTCACGTTGTATTAACCTTGTTTGATAAATAATTAGCCGCTTTTTTAATCTAATAGTGCTGACCAAACAGGCGCGCACCTGATATTCTTCATTAATTTTGTTACGTTTTGTTTTCGTCTGTTACAGGATTTGGGGTCGGAGGGATGGCGACTGTTCACAAAGAGGGAATTAAAAGAAAAGGGTGTTGCATTTGACAAGGAGTAAGTTCAAACGTGTCTCACAGTATTGATGATACTCCAAAAGACCTAGCGGTACTTAATCAACACATTTTTAATTGGTTACCAAGAGACCTGAACACCACTGATCTCCACAAAGATACATAGACTGCAATGTAGGTAGAAGAAGATAGGGCCCGTGTGCACTGAGCCAATCCTTTATTTGTCTCTGCTATTCCACTGTGAAACTCGCCCACAGTGCATTAGGGTAGTTTTCTGCATCAAAATCAAAGATCAGTCGTCTCTCTCCAGCGCGCTAGAAGTAAATTAATAGGTTTTCTCACCTTAAAAGCTTAATTCAAAGAGTAACAAACAGCCATCTGGACATTTTAAACTCAACTACCACAGAAGTACACTGTTTCCTTGAGGTGCAGGCGTGTTTCATTGGGGTGACTGTGCTTTATCCTGACGTTCAAGCGCTTCACCAAAATTTTGTTGTCCGTTGAGGAAGCGAAACTGCGCTTTGAAGTTTGACGAATTTGGCAAGATTTGGTAGGGTTTCAAAACAGCTTATGCACTTGTAAAACCCAGTTTTGACGAAATGATCGTTAAGTAAATACAAACTTCGCTCAGTGCGGTCGGGTACTTATGCTCATGTGCGACTTGTTTCAGCTACGCAACTGACCACATCTAAAATCCATCCTGTTATGGTGAAACCTGTTTGAAGAGTCGCTGTATGAAGGTTCCATTCTCTTTTGCAAGCGAATGAGTGAAATAGCACTGTAATGTCCCAAGAAAAACTTCACTACTTGAACTGCCCAAGAGTTACAAAAATACTAACAAGTTTTGTTTTAACAGTCAACCGCCTCCACTTCTTAACCCTACCGGGAGTTTGGACGGAGAGACCTCTAACACTTGAGACCGAGGTGATTGCTCTCTCTTGGCCCAATTGCTCGAAACATAGTTAGTGCTAACAAGTGTTAAATACCATGACAGCCTATAGCTTTTCATACATCTTAACCAGTGGTTAGCACTACATATCAAACTTTGTGTTTAATTTTTGGTAGATAATGGCACTGGATTAACTTCCTTTTATGGGCATTTTTATTGTTTGCAGCTTTGAGGCTCTTTTGTTTCTAGAACAAAAGTTTGTAAGAACCGACGCTTAGCAAATTTCCGAGCGCGAGATTTAAAATCTTCGTTGACACCAGATGTCACCCTTCTCGGGGTGGGGTAAGGACGCTTTCATGGCCGTTGTGCATTGTCTTCTGTCTTTGTCTCTTGATCGTCAACAAACCATTAATTGACAAAAACTCTACTTTCCATGAAGAAGCGCGTGCCGCCAACCTTTGTCAGGTCTTGTGCGCAGCATGAATGAAGTTCTAATGAAGACATTTCTTCAGCTTTTTCTGCGAATTGCTAATAAAGAAACGTTACCGACCTGTAACATTTTTTAAGCGTAACTTAGCGTCTTTGAACTTCGAGCTTAGTTGACTCCATTGTTTTCTGGTTGCCATGAATGGTCAGTGAGTACTAGTTATGCTAATGAGTAAATGGTTATACAGACGCGTGCACTTGAAAACAATCAATCCGCTTTTGTCACTTGACAAGAATCATTTCGCTCACGTTATGAGAAGAGATCGTCGAGAAAGAAGTTTTTTAGAAAACGCCAGCGAACAAGGTACTGAACACGACCGTGTGCGTCCGTACGCTTATCGAACACTTTCGATACTTCATAAAACTTACTCATGTTTCTTTGCTCTTCTCTCAATCAAAGTGATTATAACTTGCGTTTACGAGAGTTTTATATGCAAGCATCATGAATAAAATTTATGGGCTTTTCAACTGAAGATCAATACTGTTAATTAGTGTATGGTCCGCCCCCGTTTATCTTTGAACAGCGTCGCGCGCGCAGGGATTAAAGACAAATCTGCGACAAACCTGCGACAAACGTGAGCGCGCGCTAGGTCGGGGAGTCGTCACGAAAAAAAAGATGGAAAAAAAAAACACAGTTTGGGAAGGCAATTCCAAACCATTCAAACTATTTTTTTTTTACTAAGTGAATGCGACGAGAAAGATTTTTGCTTCAGAAGTTTTGGCCAACCGGAGAATAAAATCACTGAAACGGAAAAAGGTGCGAAAATCGCACCTTTTGCCTTCAACAGCGATGTTTACTTGCTTTAATAAACCAAAAAACAAAAAACGCAAGGTCTAACAATAATTTAAGTAAGCCCGCGTTTTCACGCACTCTCGACATCAAGCGTTGTGCCTTCATTGTATTTTTTTCTTCCTTTCCTTTTTTTTACTGAGTTGTTTTTAGCAATGGAAAAATTGGTGTAAAGCGAAATCATTTAAACGTGAAAAGGTGCAAAAGCAAAAACTTGTCTTCTTGCCGATCGACAACAGTTCTGTTTTCGTTTATCGTTTTCGTAGATCCATGCGCAATTGGTAAATAATTATTAAGCCATTCACGAATTAGCATAGCGTATAAAGCATATTAAACTGAGATAAAACATAGCAGCCGGCCCGTTCTTATCGCTTTCAGCTCCTCATCGCCGCTTGGTCGCCAAAGCATGAGCTAAAAAATACTAGACGACTAAAGTAAAAGTAAAGTACGGTTACTTTTACTTTAGTCGGTTAGGCTGGGTAAGGCCGAAACATGTGTGCTCGGTATGACAAAAGCTTAGTCAAACCTGCTGACGTACCCCCAGTTAGTTTGTCTTCGTTTTCCTAAGTAGGCTACCGTTGGGAAAAATTTGTCATCAGTGACAAGTTCCGACTGAACACGATTTGATCCGATTATAATCTCGCGAAACAGGACGGAAAAATCCCTACGGACATACAACAAAAGGCTTATTGTCTTAAAAAATTTAAACCATAACAATAGGCAAAGTTTGATATGAACCATGCTTCAAGCAACTCAGCCCTGGACGCAGAAGGCAGTGAAACCGGAGATGCTGATAAGAGATTCAGACGTCTTTTCACCAGTAAAATGGTGGCCCTGTGTCATCCGTTTAAACAGGGTACCACTCAGTGGTGTGGTCAGTCGCATAGCTGAAACTACTCTTACGAATCAGGAAAGAGTCGAGCTCAAAGCCGTGTCGTCGTCATAAACCACGACACTGAGTAATTACTAAAAGTCGTGCCAACTGTAACTAACCCATCATAGACTCCGCTCGCACAATAGTTATGCGTAGCAGGGTGAACATAGCTTGATTCAAAACAGACAAAATTAAATATGTTTATTGAACACAGCATGGCGTTATACCCTGGAAGGTGAAGTAGATCTTCGAGTTTGATCGTGTTCTTGATTTAAAATCAAATCTGCGCGGCGCGTCGTAAAACCCGTCACTGGTTTACAATGGATTGTTACTCCTCAGTGGACTGACAAAGTAGCACCATGTGTGCCTTTTAAGACGCTATGCCGTTTCCAGGCGTGGTTTATCTTTTCATGTAGTGTAAGAAACGCCTTGAGTTGATATAGGACGCATGCGTAGGCAGCTCGACCCACAGATGGATGCATTCCAATCTCGAACCCAGTGTCTTCGTTTCCGTTCACAAGCGATCTGGAAAACGAGGGAGCTCCGCACTCTGTTATGCAGGGTTCATGTTACGATTCTTAAGGAGTGTTTAGCAGTTTTCAAGGCTTACAGGTGACATATCGGCTTTGTAAAACATAGACAACTAAAACTTAGCGATAAAAAAGAACAACGTTTCGGTGACATCGCGGCACCATTTTCAAGTTCAAATGCATTAAAGTAAACTGTCAGAAAATTATTGGCTAAAGATTAACATACTACTTAATTAAATATGCAATGCCACGCAAATAGTGTTGCTTCAATTGAGTCCGACTGGACATTGAGAGATAGTGTTAATTCTCTAATTAGCAGCATTTCATGTACTAAACAATCGAACTTATTCGTGCACTTCTTAAGGACGGAAAATGTCTGTCAAATTCTTTGGATCTATCGAATTCTGGATCTATCGAATGCCTTCGTCTCTGTCAGAATTTCGATCTTACACCAACTTTGCCAACCTCGATCAAGACAAATGCCGCAAATGGAAACAATCTTCTGACGCTTTCTCGAGGACCATTATCTCTGAAGAACTTCAGGCGAAAGTAAGACAAAGCGCTTCCCTCAAGCTTGAAATCAACTCAATCTATGATGAGATCCGTGGGACCTGCAGCCCTTTCCGTTATACTTGCATCCCTCAGATAATGACTAATCTTCGCGGGAAATACCACCAGGAAGTTTTGAACACTCACACTAGGAAAATTTCGCGGTTGTTGTATTAGGAGATGGACGTCGACGAGCTCATATTAAACATCTCATCGTATGAACTATCCTTCTTTCAAAAATTGGTCCTTTGTCGTGGCTTAAAATTTGCCTTCCCGCAACGGGTATCCTCCACTGACGTAAAGGCCAGCTTCGAAAAAGCGTACTGGAGGCTCGAGCCCAACCTGCCTGATAACTTCAAAGAGCTTTCTGCTGCAACCCTGCGATCTGTAGCACTTAACTACATCCACAGAAGAGGCCCTAAGCCCCCAAAATCACTCCTGAAAGCCATCAACCAATTGAAGCGACGCGACGATATTGTCATCACAAAGCCAGACAAAGGTTCGGGAGTTGTTGTCATGGATAAGCCAGAATATCTGCGCTTGTTATCAGAGGCATCCATGAATGACGCAACCAAATTCAGTGGTTGATCCAGAGAGGCCGAAGACTAGAGGCAGACCACCGAAACAGTACCACCCACTCCTTCAAAAGGAGAAAGAGCTGGAATCCATTGTACGTAGAATTCTACCGAAGTCGATAGCTGATTCCGTGCGCCCCACAGGTTCTAGGCTAGCACACCTGTATGGGTTGCCCAAGACCCACAAAGAACGCCTGGCTATGCGTCCCATCCTATCTGCCACACAGACGTACAACTATGAATTGGCGAAATGGTTAGAGGAGAAATAGCAGCCCTTATCCTATAACCAGTACACCATAACTGACGTTTTTGAGTTTGCGGACGAAATTCGTCAATTACAGATCAAAAATGGTGATATTCTAGTGTCGTATGATGTTTCCTCCCTATTTACCAACGTACCCCTAGCGGAAACAATACAGATACTCGCCGATAAAGCGTTTTTGAATAACTGGTTCAACGAAACAGACCACCTGAACCTCAGCAGAATGGACCTTGTAGATCTTCTCAGAGCATCTGCCAAAGACCAACTGTTTCAGTTTGACGGCAACTTTATGAACAGACCGATGGCGTCGCCATGGGCTCACCACTCGGGCCCCTGCTCGCTAATGTTTTCATGGGATCCATAGAAGAAACTCTGGTGCTTGAGGGAAAAATGCCTTCATTTTACAAGAGATACGTTGATGACACATTAATTATAATGCCTGACATAACATCAGCGGCTACTTTTCTTCAAGTTCTCAACAACTGCCACTCTTCAGTGAAGTTCACCATGGAAACAGAGAGTAATGGTCTGCTTCCCTTTCTTGGAATGCAACTACTTAACAGAGCTCCTCATGTTGAGACCAAAGTCTACATAAAACCTACTAACACGGGTCTTTTGCTCCATTACCAGAGACATGTTGACATGCGATATAAACGAGGACTTTTGAAAACTATGCTTGACCGTTCGTATCGCTTATCATTGTATTGGTCTTATTTTTCTGAAGAATGTCACCGTTTGAGGGCAGTGTTCTCCCGGCTGAAATATCCACAACACCTTATCAACTCTACAGTCAGGTCGTTTGTTGCCTCGAAAGTTGAAGACCCGCAACCAATACCTGCCCCAAAAGAGAACCCAACGGTCCGAATAGTCCTGCCCTTCAAAGACCAGGATTCCGCAGACTTAGTCCGCAAACAGCTGAAAGACCTGAGCCTGAAAACCCACATAGTCATTCAACCGGTTTTTGTCAGCAATAAGATCCAGTGAGAGATAAAAGTGCAAGAGAAGAAACCGCCTATTGTTAACCAACAGCGTGTAATTGATAAATTTCAATGTGACTTGTGCGATGCAAGTTATGTAAGCTATACTCTCAGGCACTTGCACCAACGTGCGGCCGAACACACTAAACGGTCCTGTTCCATTGGCAAGCACCTCATTAACGATCACTTTATTGTCCCGAAAGACCTTGAAAGACATTTTTCCGTCTTTAAGAAGTGCACGAATAAGTTCGATTGTTTAGTACATGAAATGCTGCTAACTAGGGAATTAACACCATCTCTCAATGTCCAGTCGGACTCAATTCATGCAACATTATTTGCGTGGCATTGCATATTTAATTAAGTAGTATGTTAATCTTTAGCCAATAATTTTCTGACAGTTTACTTTAATGCATTTGAACTTGAAAATGGTGCCACGATGTCACCGAAACGTTGTTCTTTTTTATCGCTAATTTTTACTTGTCTATGTTTTACTAAGCCGTTTCTTATAAACATATCGGCTTTGGCTAAAATATATGTAAACATTTTATAGCTCCCGGAAACATTATATATATTATGATAGATTAAGAGTTTGAATTTTCCCTACGTTACCATTCGAACGAGATCGAACGTTCGATTAATCGAATCCAATCACGTGATTGGGTTTGTTGGTTGCGCACTGACACAATGGTTTTTATTTGACTATTGTATCGAACAAGTCAAGATGTGCGAATCTTTACGTTGGGCATTTCTTCATTAATGAAGTTTTTGAAAGTTTCGACGTCTTCGTAACATCTTTGTCAGCTTCTGTTGATCGACTAACATGTTTTTATGTAGATGCTTATAGCTTATAGTTGATTAGACCGTAAATATTGTAAAAGTTAAGCCGCGAGCTTGACGCTCGCTGTGAACGAATATGTATGGGTTATTGGCCAAGCGTGAGGTCAAGATGGCGGGATATTGGCCAAGTTTTTTTTTTTGCGTATTTATGGACCGAGACGAAGTCGAGGTCCATAAACACGCAAAAAAAGAACGAGGCTAATATCCCGCCATCTTGACCGAACAAGCTTGGTCAATAAAAGATTTATTATATGACTCAAAGGACGCTATTAAAAGACAGTAAAACGCGGGACGAACGGGCTATCCCGAGCGGTCAAGTTGGCTCCATCTTGACCTCGCGGGTAGCCAATCACAGCAGGAGAATTGATTCATCTTGACCGCTGAGACAGCCAGTCATATAATAATATATCATGTTGCTTTATTTCACTGTGCATAATTTGAAGCTGCTTTTGCCGGAGACGAAAAGCACCTTAAACTAAATTATATCATGTAAATTAATCAGAAGATAAATAAACATCGATAAATGTTTATTTGTGATTACAGGCGTCACTGAACTAAATATTATGACAACGTTTTCTAAGTGGACGGGCGGGGGGTGGGTGTGGGGAGGCCTTTTCTAGTTCCAGTCCTTTCCACACCAGTAAAAACATGAGGCCAAAAGATGCGTCCGTTGGTTGCCCTGTGTGCGTTCACCTTTTACAAAACATTTCTGGAAGAAAACCTCTCCGAAAATAGATAGAACATGACTTTTTTGGATGTTCTGGCAAAGATTTTTCGGGAAAAGCGGAACAACTGAAACTGTAGTCCCGTTTTTGCAGTTAGGATTTACCAAACAGAAATTCGTGTTCCATTTACTTTGATTCTAGTTTCAGGCCCTTTGGTGGCTTCTTCCAGACTCTCTCTGTAAATTAGATTCAATTGCACAAATGAATTTCTCAGCCGGGAAGTTTGTTTACCAATTGCCGTAACAAACAGAGGCATTCCTAGGACATGTGGTCAGTCCATCGTCCAACCTCCACCCAGAAATATGTTTGTGAACTAACGACTTTCCCGCGCTGCAGTCTGGTACTCTTACCTACTAAGATCCATCACAGATCACTTCTCCACGCGATCTAGCTACCATCGATCTCTCTGCCCTTTTCTAAGCTTTTGCACTTTCGTACGTCATAACCCAGTCGAAGAGATCTCAAAAGCAAGTGTGAACGAAACCTTGCATTCAAATGAAAATCTGTGCGGACGAATATCTTGGCAAAAAGGTTGGCGTGAGTATTAACTTTTTGTTTTTCACGACTTGCAACGCAACGCCCAAAGTGCATAGTGTGTGAACAGTAGACTAGTCCTATATTTTGCTTATGATTTATTTCATATATCATTCACACTCATTTCTTTCATGGGAACATATGAACCCACGATTGACCTGCTCCCAACGTCAGTGGCTTCATAGCTCAGTTGGTTAGAGCATCGCACCGGTAATCGGGAGGTCACGGGTTCAAACCCCGTTGAAGTCCTGAAATTTTTTTCAGGCTTCTTTTCGCAATTGCATAAATTGCGTTCACAACTGCGAGGATCATTCTTCATTTGATTTTGCTTTTTGCTCGATGTTTTTCAAGCTAAAATCCAGCTTAAAGGTAATGAAAGGTCCCACTCGTTACTAAAGTGCCAGGATCTCTTCAAAGACGTGTTATTCATTAGCAATAAAACTGAAATCAAGGTAACACTAACCGAGCGACAGCTTAGACGTGTTCTGAACAACTTAATTGGCCCTGCAGAGACTCGCATTTTGCGAAGTATTAAAAAGCGGCAGTGAGAGTGAAAAATGTAAGAATATTGGCTATCTTAGCTGGCAGTGAGGACAGTATTTGCGCTTCATCTGGCAAAGGTGTTAAGTTGCTTTAGGGTTTTAAGGCCCCAAACATTTGAAAAGAGCCTCTGTAGGTTCACAGCTTTATACAGTTTTCCTAAAGACCAAAGGTGGCTTTTAATTATCCTTGCAGATAAAGTAATTGTATGGTTGTTATTAACCTAAAGATCACGACGAATGTCCAAGAATGTCACAAGCTTGTGGAGACTGATTCTATTCTCCTTCCCAGATCTTCTTGCACTCAAGAGTAATACATCGGGTCAGGAGCCCATCTCCAGGAGCGTACAACTCCCTTACTAAGCCTATGTCACGGCAGTGTTACAGACCGATTAAAATATCTTTTCCCGTGAAAAAGGGCAACGAGTTCGGCAACGGCAACCATAGCGCCACAAAACAATAGGTCTAATGAGCGAAGACAAAGGCTCTGCACGTGCAGATACTTGTGATGTTATCGGGGCTCCTGTGGGATTCTGATGTTCACGGGAAATTCAATCTAATAATAAATAGGTTTGTGAAAACGCTGTGACAGGAAAATAGGGCGGTAGGCTCCGAGTTATGGGCTCCTGATCGGGTAAAATCCTTTCCGGGACTTGTTACTTTTCCCGTCCTCGCAGTGAAATACCAAGGAGTGGGGGCTGAAATGTAACCGCTTTTGCTTTCATTCCCTGCATGGTGTAACGCGACGGGGAATTCTGAGTTGACGATTAACGTCAATCATGTGCTACACGCAACTACCTTTAGGCGTATTGTGTCGTCTTTGAGGAAGGCGCATGTCCGCGTTCAAGATGGGCGCGACATTTTGAGCTCCGCCTTTCTTGACCTGAATAAGTCGTCTTTTTACCCGGGCTGCGCGCGTCTCGCGCGGCGCCCGGGTCATAAACTACCGACGGTTCTTCTTTTTCGTCGTCGAGTATCATCCACAAATGGCACTTCCGGCGTTTCTGCGCAAGCGCTAACTATTTTTAACAACAGTGATGCGTGTTGTCACGTATGGGAAAATGTCGATTCATCTTGTGGCTTTTGAAGTCTGAACAAACAATATGTTAAGAGAAGTGTCTATGCGAATGTTTGGAAGTTCAACGGCGAGAAGAAAGTTTTTAACATGAGTAAACTTAACGGCAGATGGACTGCCGTGTTTCCCCGTGTCTGCTTCAGTAGACAGCGGGTGGTCTCTAATTTTGGCGACGGATTGTGGGGGCACGTGCGCGACGCGAGGGGAGCGCCAAAAATTAGAGACTACAGACAAAGGGAGTTTGACCTTTCACGGCCGAGTGATTCGAGTGTAAATCTCATATCAACAGCAAGAATGATGCCTGTTGTCACGTATCGGAAAACGTCGATTCACCTTGTGTCTTTGAAGTCTGAACAACTAATATGTTAAGACAAGTGTCTATACGAATGTTTGCAAGTTCAACAGCGAGAAGAAAGCTTTTAACATGACCAAAATTTAACTCCAGATGGACTGCCGTGTTCCCGTATCCGCTCCATTGAGATGTACATTTTGTTGAATAACTCAAGTACGGGATATCACACACCCCTGAGACTTTGACAGGTAGTTTATTTACTATTTTGCCACAATATCTCAATTTCTGGACTTTAATTTTTGAATGATAAGCGATTATATTTTACAAATGTACTAGCGTCCCTTGAAACTGTCAGAAACGTTGCTTTCTTATGTTTCAGTAGTATAGTGTTTGGGGTACGAAATCAATTGATTTCGTTTTCCCCAAACACTATACTACTCTTCTGGTCTCGTATTCTGGAATATATAGTTATTTAATTTGATGGAATATATAGTTATTTAATTTGATGGAATATATAGTTATTTAATTTGATGGAATATATAGTTATTTAATTTGATGGAATCTATAGTTGCTCAATCTGATGGAACCAAGGTCAGCACACTTTTGAATTTATGGTTCAATCTGATGGAATCTATAATGCGTGACTTTCTCGGAAAAACAGGAAATGAGTCATCGCCTATAGCTATTATTTCTCACGTGGAACCATCCGATGGTTACATAAAAATAAAATATCACATAATATTATAGAATGAGTTGTAATTCAGTAATCCACAATGAATTAAAGAATATGGGAGAATTGTCATGTTATTTTTGTGATCAGCTATTGGTCAAAGTTGTTAAAAGTGTGAAAGCACCTTGCTGTAATAATCAGAAAATGTTTAACGATGATGGTGAAAATGTTTGTCTAAATTGTGGTTCAGTCCACGGCTATGACTATTGCAAACAGTACGTTGACTTTCATAATAATATGTATAAAATAAAGCGAAAATCTGTATATCATCGGAAGTACCATATTGAAAATGTGATAAATGGTATATGTCGTAAGAATGGACTTCAAATTTCTGTAAAAGATAAAGGCAAAATATTGAAAATATTCCAAGAGATAGACACTGTCCTTCCTTTGGTGAATAAGAATCGTAAAAGGATGATAAGTACGAAATTTATGCTTAAGCAAATATTTTTAATGCTTGATCTTCCATTTGATAAAATAATAGTTACTAGATCAAAAAAGACGCTTGGATTTTATGATCAATATTGGGTTGAGATTCTATTGTTGAGATTTGATAAGATTATTCGTATTATCAAGCAGTGAATTTTTCATCATATTTCTGTAGGTACTTATCAATAATTGGACTATTGTCAGTCACATAATCATCGATATTCTTCATTGAGATTTGTATACTTGAAGCATCAAAATCACCACTTCTCAACTTGTCTTTTATTGAATTGAGTAGATGTTGATAGTTTTGATAAGCATATGTGCAATTCTGGATTTTCAAATCTAGGTTTTTATGCTTCATCCACCCTTGTATCAAAAGTGCTGCTGTACTGATGGCTACCAAACTAACACCACCTATTGCCACACTTGTGGCGAGACCCCCAGTTGCAAAGATGATGGACAAGGAATTCCCCAGTAATTTCCATTTTTTGAACCGTTTAACAGCCTGTTTATGAGCCCAACACTTTCTGTGATATGTGTGGTAATAGGCTTTTAATTCATTTACCTGATCTTCTGTTAATTCACCTGAAATATGGTTCCAGCTGAATATGCTTTTTCGCTCTTTCATACAATATGCTTATATAACGATTCTGTTCAACACACAGTACCACAAACCAGACAATTGTCCACTTAGAGGTGACAATTTGTTAAATTTCGTTGTCATGAAACGGGGGAAAGCATAAGAATATCCTCTGTCAAGTGAATGTTTGACGTAGAATCGACCGAAAGCATCATGTAATATTGCATGTGTTTGCAACACATTAATCCATCCAAGAGTATGCTCCAGCAAATGTGTCAGGCAACCATCACCATATCCAATTAATCCAATGTCTTCATGCTCCAAAAGGATATCTCTCACCTCAACATACTTGTTAAAATGTTTGTGATATAGAAACTGATAAACCAAAGCTGATTTCAAAATCCTCTTGTCAACACCAGGGTTTTTCCGTTCGGCATCCCGAGTAAACCATCTCACATATCTAATTATTTTGTTCATTTATATTATATCGTTGGATTAAAATTTGATGATGATCTGAAATTGTTTTTTCGTCTAATATAGAATCCAAGTACACACAGAAAAAAATAACACTACCGTCAAGAGGTGCGATGGAGCTAGGATCCAAATCACCAAAAGTCATTTGCCGACTACCACTTCTGTTAGCCGCTGTAAAACTTCCAATATGTTTTTTATTCCAATAGATTTTACTTGTGTTTGTTTTTGGAGAAGATAAATTATCCCAGTGAACAGACAAGCAGTGCCAAACATTTATTTGACCCAAATCATTTACTGAATAATCTGCTATTTTTCTGAAACTTTGTATAGATGCTGCTGAACCAAAATATACACAATTTGATTGATCAACACCACTTATAACTAAATTTGAACCATTGTAATAGCTGACAAACTTATCATAACCTCTATTATCATGACCAAAAAGACCATTTTTCCATGGACTTCCACCTGTATTTGAATTTAATTTATAAACAATGAAGATATTAACAGCATTATTATTTAAATTGATTTGACTTATCATTCTCTGTGATCCATCAAACTTCAAAAAATAACGTCCATTATGTTTCTCAGCCTTGGTACAAACAGTGGGTCTTATGTTCAAAGTCGGTTGCGTTGCATTATTTTCTTCATTCGAGAGATCGTACAATGTTTCAACTTTTCTGTCTGCATTCATATCTAGAAAATTATTATTCGCTCTGTCGATTTGATAAGTACATTTAGAGTATAATCTGATGAATTCAGAAACCCACAAATCCAAAAAACTATCTCTGACAATATCTGAAACTTGTGATTTGATTACAACATGATCAGAATCATTGCCTGCTTTTACATTAGTCAAATGTTTGTTTCCAAGATCATAGTGACCATCTTGTGTTAATGTAAAACCATTTCCATTATCACCTTTAGGACCAATTGCACCAACATCACCTCTATCACCTTTTGGGCCTCTTTCACCAGTTCTTGTATTATCTTGATTTTGTGGAGAATTAAAAACTCCCATATAATATTATTTTAGATTAATTCATAATTACTTCAAGTGTGAATGCTGTATCAAATTCTCCACTATTGGGATGTGAATAATCAATGATTAAATAGCCTCTCGATAATGATTTGTTGACGTTGACCGTTTTGATGTTTCTACTCATAGAAGAATGTCTGTATTCAAAAATTGTTGCTGGTAATGGCAAAGGCCTACCACCCTCAGCTTTTGTCTTGAAATAAAATATTCCGGGTTTTGTTCCTTGTATTACATACATATTCTTAATGTGAAAGTTATTGTTATGAATGACTAAAAAATCAGAGCCATTTATCAATACAGGCTTTAAAGCATTCTTATTATGTCCTTGTTTGGCTTTGACAGAGCAATTTAAATATTGTATTTGACCGATTATTCCATTCCCATTCAAATTTAGATCACCTCCTAATTTCGGCCTGTAAAGAGCAAATCCACCCAAATCGAAAGCCGTTTCCATGGTTACACCTGTAACGCTTGAACGAAATAGATTCAAACTATTATTATGAATTCTATGCCCATTCAGATTTAAATCACCACCAAGTTTAGCCTCTTTTATTAAATAGCTGTTCATATTAATATTATTTAGCATTGTCAATTCACCATTGTCTCCACCAAACAACCAATTTTCATTTTCTTTCACATCAAAACCATTCAAATCTAAATCAGTTTGTAATTGTATTTTTTCATTTACGATTTTATAAGCTTCAGTGAAGTCGTAAACACTTGATGGAACGTCTGCAGCTTCAAAATCAATACCATATGCAACACAATGAACTTTGTACTTATTTGGATAAGTTGGATTAGCATTAATATGAATCGTTGCTGATGGTTTTTCAATCCATAATAAATATCTCGAATGATCTTCATTTCTGTTGTCAAATTTTCTCCCTACAGTTTTATGAATTGTGATTCCACCAGTTGCATTGAATGTTACACTACTAAGACTCATTCCTTCATAATCAGGAAATAGCCATTCAAGAATGAAAGTGTATTTTCCATCTTTTATTGTGTACATATTAAATCCAATTCTAGCTCTGTAAATATGATTAGCTTCTTTATTTAAGTCTATATCAATGACCTTTTTTGAAATCAAATGTGGTGAACGAGGTAAATTGACATATCCATTGACTTTCAAGCCATATTCAGTGCTAATTTCATCGATATCATTCATCAAATATTTGAAAGCATTCTTTGGATGAGAAGCAGATGAAATATGACTTTTTTCTAATTGATCTAAATTTACGGCATCGGTTTTATTTGTTCCTTCTTTTAAGTCAATGATTTTATGCCCTCCAAGTTTCATATCCGCTGCCATCGCATTTGTTCCATTCAATAATAAAGTGTTTGCTCTGATGGTTTGTGAAGCTCGATTTAAAACTCTAAAGTTCACTGCATCAGTTTCATTCACCACGTCCGCTAAATTTGTTATTTTATTATTATTCATGTCAATATAGTCTGAAGTATGAATCTGGCCAACATTCTCCAAGTGTTTGTTTAAAAAATCATAACTTCCATCAGATGTAAATCCAATAATGTCTTTAGTTTTATCATCTACATAAAACTTGTTGGCAGCATCTGTGTTAGCAGTTGGTGTTGCACAGTTGATCACTTTGTTACCAGCAAGATTTAAATTAGCAGTCATTTCTTGTGTTCCATCTCGAAGTAGAGTTTGACCGATACTGCTTTTTGATGCGAGATTAGTGTCAATATATGATTTATTCACAAGATCTGCTGGTTGGTTTCCTATCCCATGACCTGTAATAATAAACCCCCCAAAATCCTGATTGCCGGTCATTATAACACTTCCATCTTTTTAAGAAATTGAGAAACATCAATACCAGCAATTTCAGCATCAACATACTTTTTGTTCACAGCGTCTTGTGGGTTTGAGGGGTTATCCTGCAGGTTGATGATTTTGTTTAATTTCATGTCAACATTACTACCAAACGCAACATGGCCGTTTTCAATTTCATAAGCTGGGTCATGGAGAAAGTAAGACAAATTGGTATGATAGCCATAGGCCCCATAAACGATGATATGTGTTTTGGTGTTAGACGCAGGAGCTGTGCTGGAAAGTTCCACCTGTATTGTCGCTTGACCACCACTTCTTTTTTCTATCTGGAAAAGAATTTTAATATAACCATCAACGTGTGGAGTTCTAGTAAAAGCTTTTTGAAATGACAGTCCAGCGTCACGCATATTAATTGTTGGAAGGGTTAAACTGATTGCAGCACTTCTTGGATCTGATGGTGAGTAAAACTCAGTAACAAATGTGTACCGTCCATTACTCAATGATGAAACATCAAAACGAATTTTAGATGTAAAGTTGCCTCTTCGTTTGATGAAAAAAGACAATGACGACTTGTTTATGTGGTATGGTGATCTGTCAAAATTCTCAATTTGAAGGTTTTCCACACCACTGACTGCAGAAGACTTGGATATGTCTTTTAACAGAAAAGCGAATGGATTTTTTTGTGCTCCAGATGCTGAAAAAACAAGGTCATCAACATACTTTTTGTTGGCAGAATCTTTATCAGAGTTTGGAGTCTCAACATTTGTTATTTTATTGTCACCCATGTCAAGATCACCAGTCATTGCAACACTTCCATCTTTTTTAAGAAATGGTGAAACATCAATGCCAGTAATTCCAGCAATTTCAGTATCAACATACCCCTTTGTAGCTGTATCATTGTTTGCTGTTGGCGCTGCTACATTAGTCAATTTGTTACCTCCAAGATTCAAATCAGAAGTCATTGCAACGCTTCCATCTTTTTTCACAAAGTTAGAATTAACATATGCTATATTCGCTTTATTATTCGTCAGATATATGGCAGCATCATCAACGTATTTTTTATTTGCACAGTCTTGTTGTAATATAGGGTATGCAACATTGACTATTCTACGAAAACTCATTTTAAGCTCACGATCAAATACAATTCTTCCTTCTTCTATTTCAAAAGCTGGGTCGTGAATATGTGATAAAATGATATTAGAAAATCCATAAACACCATAAACTATAACAATGTTTTTTATTATTTTGTAAATATGGTGAAATCAACAATAACTCCATTGATGTGGAACCATGACTTGTTTTTTCAAGGAAGAATATTCTTTTGAGATAACCATCAACAAGATGAGTCTTTGGAAATGCTCTTTTTATTGAATCCTTTCTTTCAATTAAATTAGATGACAGATTGTCGTCATCGACTGTTGCATTATTTGGGTTACCATCAGTATAAAACTCAACAACTAAAGTGTACTTTGAAACTTCCAATTGTGTCAGATCAAAACGAAGAACAGTTGTAAGACCAGCAGTAGGAATAACAAAAGACAAGGCTATTTTATTAAATGAGTAAGGGCTTTTGTCAAAATCTTCCAATGTCAGATTATTCGCATTTCTAAGAATAGTTGTTTTTGATATATCTTCAAGAAGAAATTTAAATGGATTAACACGTGTTCCTTCAATTGATAAAACAGCATCATTAACATATCCCAAGTTAGTAGAATCATAATGATTTACTGGATCACCAACATTTGTCAAACGTTTATTTTCAATATCATAATTGCCATCTTGTGTTAATCTAAATCCATCACCTGTTTCACCTTTATTACCTTTGAAACCAAATGGACCTCTATCACCTTTATCACCTTTTGGACCTCTTTCACCTCTATCACCTTTTTCACCTTTGGGACCAATTGGACCAGCTGGGCCTCTTTCACCAGTACCAGTTTTTGTTTTATCTTGATCTTGTAGAGAATTTAAAAACTCCCATTATATCATCTTGTTAGATTAATCTTCTTCATCACTGCTTTCATCTTCCAAGAATTCAGGTGGTATGGTTTCATAGATGACAGGTAGTCTCTTATTGTTTTTCAATACTTTTTGTGTCCTCCTGTTTACTTCCATTTTGATTTTTTCAGCGATTTCAAATGGTGTTTCAACATCAGAAGGTTTGATTGAAGTTAATTTTTCGATTCTTTCTGTTTTTGGATTCTCCTGTTTTTCAACATCTTGGAAATTATTGATTGCCATATAATATTAGATTAGATTAAACTGCACCATAAAAATTTCTCTTGATTGTTTTCATCGGCTTGTCAACATAACAGAAGGAATATGGTTTCTTGGTTGCTTCAATGTATTTCTTCTTGTCGATTCCAAGTTCTTGTGCAATCAAGTTCCTTTCTCTTGAGGATGGGAAATCATAAAGGCAGAAGTGACTGCAATTGAGTCTGATTGATTTTGGACAGCCATAGAATGATTGTGTGAGATATATGACTGAACAGTTCTTGTGTCTCCCCTGAATGAAATAGCTGATTATCTGATCTTGTTTCTTGTCAGTCACGAAATCATCAAAAACAACCAATCGCTGCAAATCTGTGTCTTTTATTTGTTCAACTGGCAATATCTCTTCTTGACTGCAAACCAAGGCAGGATATCCAATGTGACTGCTTATTTCATCCATTACTTTCCGAAGATATTGATATTTGTCTTGATCTAAATTTTTTGCATAAAGATGTATCTGATCATAATAAACCAATGGTTCCATAATCAGATGCATGAACAATGTTGTCTTTCCAGATCCAGAATTACCAGCTAATAACATTCTAAATGTATCTTTTGGCATATACGGATACAACTGTCTGAATGAATTCTTTAAACCCTGAATATCATAATTAGGGATTTCCATATGTTAATAGTTTAGATTAGTCTAACACAATTGTATATGGATATAGAACGAATGAAAAGGCTTCTTAAAAGTGGAATTGAAGCTGGAAACAAAACAAGAGAAGTTCGTGATGTTATCAAGACTTATGAATACAGAAAACAGGATGCATATGATACAACATCAGAATTGCTGAAACCCTCTATTGATGTCCAGAAGAGTGTAAAAGAAAGTGTCGACAAAAAACAGGATGAAGTCATTGAACAGTTGAAAAAAAATAAAAAAGCCTTAACATCTGGTTTTGAAGATCTTATGCTATTAAACACGTTACCTGAATCAGTACCTTTGAAAACAACATTACCAATTGATTACAAACCTAAAATGATGACTGAAACAGAACCAAAGTATAAGTCAAATCTTGACAAAGGTTTCTCACTTGATGAGGTTAAGGTATTACAGGAATATTAATTGTCTCCTCCAACAACAATTTTAAACAGGATAATGGATGGTACAATCGACATCGATGAGTATAAAAGAAATATTGGTGAAATAACCAAAGATGTTGGAAGAAAAAAAGCTCATCTATCAACAACCAAAACAAATAGGGATAAAAACAAAGAAAAGATATATCAATTGACTCAAAGGATCAAATTATTGCAAAAGTACCGAAAAGAATCGATACTGTTGAGGAAGGTGCATCAACTATTGGTTCAGGCATGGGAAGGAGAAGAGGTGCAATGGGTTCAAGGGATGCATTTTTGGGTGACATGCTTTCAAGACTACAGTTACTTGGTGGATCTATTTCAGCCGGCAACAACAGCAAAAATGTTCAAAATGAATTCACAAAAATATTGCATACATTGAACAGACTGGGAATCCTGAAAACCGGTGAGCTAAATAAAATAATGATGAAATATCTAATGTAAAAGTATATGACAGAAATTTCATTACGATTCAACAGTAAAAACAGAGACAAAATTGGTGTTAGTAAGAGTCATGATTTTGAAAAAAGATTCAATACACCTCTTAAATTAACGAATGATTTGAAATATGAAATGGCTGTGAATGTTATCAATATGACATACAGTTGGTACAATATCAGAGATATTTTTGGGAATAATCAAATTAAATACAGCTATGACAAAGGTGTAAACTGGGAAACAATAACATTCGTTAACGGGATGTATTCATACGACGATATCAATAGTTACATTCATGAGTATATGAGAAAAAATAACCATGTACTGAATCCATCTGAAACAGACAAATCAAAATTCAAGTATGGTATTAACATGTATTTCGTTTTGTCAACATATCGCATTTTGATTGAACTCAATGAAAATTATCGTCTGGATCTGAGGAATCTTGATTTCAGAAAACTTATCGGTTTCGATTCAAAATTAGTTCCAGCCACAGAATATGGAACAAATCTACCTGATATTACAAGAGGAGTAGATGAAATTTATATCAATTGTGATATGGTGATAGATAGCATTGTTGATGGAAATAGCACAAATACAATCGCAGTTATACCAGTCACAGATCTCGTTAGAAGTTTACCTTTCACTTACAAACCTCGTTTTCTTTCATGGAATCCTGTCTCAACACATACAATCAGCTCAATACGCTTTTATGTCACAGACTCTTCTAGAGCTCCAGTCGATTTAAACGGGATAGATTGGTATATTGAGTTATTCTTGAGAGGGACAGAATTATAAAACCTAATAGTATATGAAACGGTTTGAGTTTAAAAAATATGAACAACATGGTGAAGGTATTGTGACTGATATGATCAAAACAGCTGGAAAAAAAGCAGCAACAACAATTGGTGAACATGCTGGCAAAAAAGCTGGTGACAAAATCATAGAACTTTTGAAAAAGAGAAAAAGTGGAAACAAGAGTGGAACTGAGAGTGTGAGCCAGACTGGTGGTTTAATCAAAAGAAAGAGAGGCCGACCTCGTAAAATAAAATAACTTTTATCTAACACAATAATATATGTCAAACTATCGTGACTCAAAATATATCGAAAGATATGAAGATGTAGTGTTCGAACTAGAGACAGCACTTATTACTGTAGTAGCAAACGGTGATCATCAGAGGAAAACAGGTTACCGATTCGTTGTTGATAACAGTGGAGAGACTACACCATTTGACTGGTATAATGCCCGTTTTAATGTTATTTTCAAAGAAAATAAGCTTGCAGATGGAGCTGACATTGCTGGTGCAGATCGAAATGGTATTGTTAATTCAGTTCACGCTCTTATTAACACCATTAATGTGAAAATGAATGGTCTTGATGTTTATGAATGCCGAGACGCTAACCAAGCCACAAATATTAAGTCATTGCTTGAGTATTCACAGGGTTATGCTGTAAGTCAGGGAACCAATGAGTTCTTCTATCTTGACACCAGTAGAGGCGCTGAAAACAGAGTGGCACAAGCTGCTTATAACAAAGGATTCTCAGATCGTAAAGCTTTACTTAATGGTGGTGGTGAAGTAAATGCAGAGATAGCATTGAACAGATACGGTTTTTTCAAGAGCTTTTGGGATGAACTCATGCCTAACTCAAAAGTAGAGGTGAACCTGACACTTGAGAGTGATGACAATATGATTTGGCAAGCTACTGATGAATGTCGTGTGATACTAACTAAATTCCAGCTAATTGTTCCTCGTATTATTTTCAATTCTGCGGGAAAGTCCTTATACATGAGCAAGTATCTTGACAACAGAAAGTGGACTTACATGAGAGAAATGGTTGAGAGAGGCAATTCAACAAGACAACAGACTGCCAATTTCCGTATTTCCACAGGAATAAACAAACCCAGGCATGTTTTTGTATTCATCATCAATGATGCCAATGATTCGTCTCAGACAGCCAATAAATTTCTCTATAACACATTCTCAGTTGCAAATAACCAAACTTTGACTGATTGTTATCTTGAAGTTGGCAATGGAAATGATTATCCAGAGGTTCATTATAAACCATCAACAGAACCAACAAGAGTATTTAGAGATGTTTTGAAATATGTTCAAGCTGTAAACGATTTCAGTGAAAGTACCCTTCTTAACAGGGGCAATTTCGGTACAATATTCCCTTTTGTTTATTTCGATCTGACAAAACAGAAACAGGATATTAAAGATGGAATGACAAAACTGACTTTCAAATACACTTTGAGTGCTGCAACAAATGCTGATTACAGTGTGTATGCACTGGTCCTCTATGAGCAGGATATTGAGATGAGAAAGACTGATGGAAAATTAATTCTGAGATCTATGTAAATTAAATTAAATAAATTAAATAAATAATTAAATAAATAAAATAAATTAAATTAATTGATTGTTTTATATTAAATACAATTTAGTATAAACATATATTATATGACTACTTATCATCCTCATGGAGTGAAACTTTCACAGGGTCAGAAACAAAAGCTAGCAAAAGCTTATGCAACAAATTCGCCTGTAACAATCAGGTTGACACATAGTGAATTGTCTGGTGGTGATCAACTAATGTTGACTAAGAGACAAATCAACAAACTGATTAAATCAAGTAGATCAGGAAAAGGTTCAGACATCAAGATATCAAAAAATCAAATCAGAAAAGCAGTTGTAGAAGGAGGCTCTCTTTGGTCCAGTCTTTTTTCACTTGGAACTAAACTTCTGCCTTATGCTACCAGAGCTGCATCAAAAGCTATCCCAGCGTTGGCTACAGGTGCAATAAGTCAACTTGGTAGTCTTGGTATTGACAAATTATTTGGCAGCAAGAAAGGAAGTGGACAAACAGGTGGTTTTATGATTCCTAATAATCTGCCTCAATTAATTATCTGCCTCAATTACTGAGCTTAGGTAACTTGCTCACAAAAGGACAGCTATCACAGATAATGAGCAAATTGCAGTCTGGTGGTGATGTTGTTATCAGACCCACAAAAGCGCAGACTGGACGGGGGATTGCGTCAATTCTTGCAAGCATTGGTATTCCTTTAGCCATAGAAGCAATTAGAAAATTAACTGGAAAAGGTTTGCATGTTGAAAGCAGCCGTCCAAGACGGTCATTAGATGTTCACGTTCCAGATCATATTATGAAAAAAAGAGGTGGGAAACATGCTATGATTCCATGGCAATCCCCTCCTGTTTTTGGTACATGGGATAACCCAATAGGCATGGGAATGAAAAAAAAAAAAAAACCAAAGGAAAAGGACTTCTACTGGGCAAAAACAGTCCATTCAATTCAATCCCCATACTAGGAACCATTTTGTAAATAAACCCTTATCCAACTTTGATTTAATCAATTGGGTTAAACAACTTGGAATAAAACATTTTAGAGGAGTATTTTCAAGAGACAATCTGCCGAACCTGATGAGAAATAATGAATGTGGGATAGTCAATCTTGATTCCAAAATTGGACCAGGTACTCATTGGGTATGTTATCGGAATTTCAAAAATGATAGATACTGTGAATACTTTGACTCATTTGGTTTAATGATGCCAACAGAAGTACAGAAATACATGGCTACAAGTGGGAAACAACTTGAATACTCTGGTGATGAGATACAAGAAAGGGATTCAGTATTGTGTGGATATTGGTGTTTATACTATCTTCTCGAGAGACAAAATGGGAGATCCATTCTTAATACAATACATAATGCTGAATTTGATCCAACAGACACAAGAGTCAATCACAGGTTTATCATAGATTACTTTGAAAATATCTAACTTATATGTATAATGGTAAAATCATATTGTGTGAAACAGAAGAAAGTCACTGAATGTGTACCAGGAAGTGAAAGATATCAAAAGACAAAAAATGGTCGAACTGTGATGAAATGTACTTGTGCTGAATGTGGAATCACAAAGACTAAATTTGTCAGAAATCGGGGAAACTAATTAGCCCGTCTGAAGGGGCGGGCATACTAGATTCAGCCGCAGATACGGCACTAACAGGATTCTTGGAACATGGAGTCCCTTATTTAGCAAAGAAAGGTGTAGAAATGGGAAGATAATAGGGACTTTAAGCATCGACGACGAGAACGGCAACGGCGACGGAAAAACCGAGAAAATACTGGGAGAGGACGCGGTTGTGGAGTGAACTTGAAAGCAGTTAAGCAACCGCCGAAGACGCCAACTTCTCTCGAGATATTCCTTCGCGTTCAGCCATTTTAATGATAATATGACCGATGTAGATTTTTTACTGTTGTACAAACTGAATACGTCAACAAATCAGTGCTGGAAAACGACAAGTGTTTATCGAGATTAGATATCACATTTTTAGCCGAGGTAATGTAATAAAATAAAACAAAATAAAAATCACCAATATATTACCTAGAAGTAGCGACTAGATTAACATGAACTCAATTGAAATGTTCTGCAGCGAAGGCCGGGATTTGCGAGAAACGCTTTAGCAGTACGAGCATGCATGTCAATTTCCATATCTTTACATCTAGGAATTTGAACTGAAAACTACGATATGATAGAGAATTTTGGACGTTAGTTTTGAGCAGCACTGATCACTAGTTATTTTTCTCGGCCAGGTTTAGTGTAAATTAACAGCTCTAGTATGTCTTATTTCGAATGCGAAAAAGTAATGTTAGAGAGAACTGTCGATAAACAGTGTGAGTCTCACAAATCATTTCTAATTTCAGAGGCATCGGCGCTAGCTTTTTGTTTTGAAACAACCGACTGATGAAAGTTTTTAAGCTTATAGTTTGGGAAAAAAATCTGGCAACAACTCAATGATTCTATTCCTTGGTATCTTAAGGTATCAATCCATATTAAAATTATCAATTTGGGGGCAAAAATAGAGGTAAAATATGTGAAATGCTACTCACGTTTTCACTCAACGCCAAACTAAGCTTTGTCACGTCGGGCCCCGAAGCAGAACGTCAAAATATTTCGCGCCAGACATGCGCAATGCGACATTTGGGTTTTCCCTCACAGTCTCACGTCGCCGTTGCCGTTCCCGTTGTCGATGCTTAAAGTCCCTAATATGCTTCTGAAGCAATGAGAAATCCAAAGCTGCAAAAGAAATTAATTGACAAAGGACTTTCCCTCGCAAAGCCTGCAATCACAAAGGTTGGTAAAGAAGGCTTAATGCAATTGAGCACTGCTATTAGACCCAAACGCTCTGACAAGAAAAAAATGTATAAAACAGATATTGCTGGAGTTGATTATACACGTGGTGGCTCATTGCTTGGAGATATCATGTATGCAAAACCAGAAGATATACAAAAATGGGTAGCTAAAATCAATAAAATGGGAGGCGCGATTGATATCCATAAGGTAATTGGCAAGCTTCCTAAACCAAAAGCAGGTTGGACTCCAAGTAAGTATAAGTATATGGGACCATACAATCCATTGCATGAACAACTGGAATATGATCCATTGACTGGTGAGGTCTTGAAATGGAATGTACAACCTTACAATAAGGTGGATGAAATAGCAGCTTACCACGATATTTGTTATGATATGGGAAAAAATAAAGGCGATTGTGATAGAACAATGGTCGAGTCACTAGATCAAATACCATATGGTGAGATGCCAAAATGGGGTCAAACAGCTAGATTCTTAATCGACAAAAAACAGAAACTTGGTCTCGGTGTTTCAAAAAACGGAAAAAGCCGTCGAGTGAAGAAAACTGGCAAGAAAAACTAGCTGATGAATTACATGCACCCATAAAACGAAATTTCACTCGGCGGCGTGTGATTGTAAATAAAATTGATGAAATATGGGCAAGTGATCTAGTTGAAATGCAACAGTTCAGTAAATGGAATAAAGGTTATCGATATCGTCTTATGGTTATTGATGTCTTCAGCAAATATGGTTGGATTGTCCCATTGAAGGATAAGAAAGGTGAATCTGTCACTGAAGCATTCAAAACAATATTCAAGGAAGGCAGAAAACCACAGTATTTATGGGTTTTACAAGTTTTACAACAAACACTTGAAGGACTTGCTAGAGAAACATAGTGTACAGATGTACTCAACTGAGAATGAAGAGAAGTCATCAGTAGTTGAAAGATGGAATAGGACAATGAAGTCCAAAATGTGGAAACAGTTCACTGTTCAAGGTAATACACAGTATTTAGACATGTTACCAAAATTAGTGAAACAGTATAATAATACCAAACATTCAAGCATAAAGATGACACCCGTTGAAGCATCTGATAAGAGGAATGAAGGAACTGTTTACTTCAATTTGTATGGTGATATGAAAACATTAAAACAGAAACCGAAATTCAAAATAGGTGATAAGGTTCGAATATCTAAGTATAAACGGAATGTGTTCGACAAGGGCTATACACCAAATTGGACTGAAGAAGTGTTTACAGTTGATAAGATCCAGTACACTAATCCAATAACATACAAAATAAAGGATCTGAAAGGTGAAGATATTGAAGGGAGTTTTTATGAAGCTGAATTATTGAAAGCCAGACAGGATGTTTTCCGTATTGATAAAGTCATTCGCAGAGATTACAAGAAGAAACAAGCTTTGGTGAAGTGGAAGGGTTACAGTGACGAATTTAACAGTTGGATACCGTTCAAGGATTTAAAAGACATATTATAAAGAGAAAATTATCTAACATATATGTGAGTAGACCCTACAGTAGTACATACTGTCATTTGCTATTATGTAGCCAAGAATATTATTATTCCTGACTATATTTAAACACAGGTCGAAAATGAATTAAAAAATAAATTATTATAATATAATATACAAATGCAAAAATATTCCTACAATAATAAAGAATTGGATGTATCAATAGATTGCTATCTTGATGATAACAATGACATTTGGTTCAGAGGAAGAGACATAGCTATTATTCTCGACTATAAAAATCCACAAAAGGCAATCAAGGATCATGTTTTATCTGATGATAGAATCTTAAGAGACCACAAAATAAGCATAAATTCACGATGTAACAAAACGGTCCCTCGTGCTGAGGCCACTGATTCACGATGTAACAAAACGTTACCTCGTGCTGAGACCATTGAAAAAACTTTCAAATGTTTTTTTATAAATGAATCAGGATTTTATTCACTAATACTGTCCTCTAAAAAACAGGAAGCAGCAAAATTTAAACATTGGGTTACATCTAAAGTGTTGCCATCAATCAGAAAACAGGGGTATTACAATCAGTTCAATGACAGAAGCAATAATATGCTGATGATTGAAAGTGAAGATGATCTGCACTACAAGATTGTGTCATTCATCAGAAAGAAATATGAAGACGCATTAATGGTGGCGGGATTAGGTGAAAATCAAATAAGCCCGAACATTAGAATCAGAAGTTATAAGAAAGGATATATGGCTGGACAATGTGATTTAATGCTGATGAATCCCACAAGAAAATACAATGCTCTTTGTCTTGAATTTAAAAGCCCAACAGGTGTGTATAAAGTGTCAGACAAACAGTCTGATATGAAGCTAATGTATGAGAAAAACAAATGCAAATACCTCATGAGCAATAGTTTCGAAGACTTGATTCATGAAATAACTAAACACTTAGAAGAAAGCAAATTATACTTATCAAGAAGGAAAGATTTAAAAGAAAATTAAATTGATATAAAAATAAAAATATATAGATTATATATGGAGAATCAAAATGTCAAGAGAGGTCGGGGAAGGCCTAGAGTTCTCAGTGATGAGGAAAGAAAAAAACACAAGACTACCTGTATGCTAAATAAAGAATGGTACTGTAACATATGTAAGACAGGACGTAACTACACAATGGCAGGAAAATCTTGTCATATTAAAACAAAAAAACATCAAAAAAATATTCTTCAATAATTACAATTCAAAAGGATCCAGTAATTGGATCAATTGAATTCTCAACCATATTTAAACGCAGACGGAAATGTTTTAAAGAAATAATAACTATAGATATATTATAAATGGAAAAAATTATCGAAACTAGTAGTAATATGGACAAGAAAAGTCTCAAAAAATTGAGCAAATCCAAGCTAATCGAATTGCTGTTGAAGCAGCAGAAAAAGCCTAAAGTTATTATAGTTGATGACACAAAACCTGTACCTAAACCAAGAACAAGACCAATTCCCGCCCCAAGGACGAAAAGACCAACTGTGAAAGAATTGGTTGATTATTTTGAGAGGAAAAGATTACCAGCTCCACCTGCTGAATGGTTGGAAGAAATAGAGCAATTGAAAAAGAGACCAATTCCCGCCCCAAGAGCCAAAAAGCCTGTGCCGGTTCCAACACCCAGAACAAAAATAGAGCAAACAGAGAAAGCTCTGAAAGGTTTCACTAAGTCTTTTGAAATCAGTATAAAAAATAACAAAGACCCGCTTGCGCAACTGCAAAACACAAGAAAGGCTGTTGCATATAATATTATAAAATCGTTGAATGAAATGAAAGGACTGAAATTCGTTGAAACGCTAAAGGTAACATTTGTAAAAATGACTGATGGACAATTAGAGTTTAAAACCGCATATTTCAACAGTGTAGCTCAAACAATTGTGAATAATCTGGAAGTAACTGAATCACTACAGTTGTCAAAAGACCAAATAATGAATAAGATTGCAGTTTGGGTATCTGAAGGTTCAGGTTGGACAATTGAATCTGTTGACAGCCATTACCTCAATGTTGTGAAATATGCGCCAATGAAGGGCTCCTCATACATTAAACTACCGAATGAACTCAGAAACAGTGCAAAGGGTTTAATTAACTTGAAAAATGAGGATAATGAATGCTTCCGATGGTGCCACATCAGACACCTGAACCCACAAGAGAAATACCCACAGAGGGTTAAAAGATCAGACAAGCAATACATTGAAAAATTGGATTATTCAGGAATTGAATTTCCAGTGGCAACCAAACATTGCAATAAGATTGAAAAACAAAATGAGATCAACATCAATGTATTCGGTTATGAGGAGAAACAACCTTATCCAATATATGTATCAAAAGAGAAATATGCAGACTGCTTGAATCTGCTTCTAATAACTGAAAATGAAAACAAGCATTATGTGCTGATCAAAGATTTCAATAAGTTTATGTACAATCAAACAAAGCACAAAGAAAGAAAACACTTTTGTATGCATTGCTTACAGTGTTTCAGCTCTGAAAGGGTTCTGAATGATCACAAGGGCAACTGCATGCAAGTAAATGGCACACAGGCAATAAAAATGCCAAACAAAGATAACAACATACTGAAATTCAACAACTTTCATAAACAACAGCAGGTACCATTTGTGATCTATGCTGATTTTGAGGCCATCACTGAAAAAATACACGGTTGTCAACCCAACAATGATAAATCATACACTGAAGCCTATCAGAAGCATACTGACTGTGGCCACGGCTATAAAGTAGTTTGTTGTTATGATGATAAATACAACAAACCAGCAGTAATATACAGGGGTGAAAAGGCTGTGTACAAATTCATGAAAGCTATGCTGGAGGAGGTCAAATATTGCAAGAATGTTGTGAAAAAAAATTTTAACAAACCATTGAAATGACTAAAGATGATGAAGAGAAATTCCAAAAAGTCAAAGTTTGTCACATTTGTGATAAAAAATACACTGACAAAGATATCCGAGTTCGAGATCATTGTCACATCACTGGTAAATACAGAGGTTCTGCTCACCAAGATTGTAATCTGAAACTCAGAGTGAACCCAGAAGAAATAAAAATACCTGTTATATTCCACAATCTGAGAGGCTATGATAGTCATTTTATTATGCAGGAGATTGGAGCCATTGTTAAGAAGCACACTTACAAAAACAAGAAAGGTGAAGACTGTCAAATGAACATCAATGCTATCCCAAATAACATGGAGAAGTATATGGCTTTCATGCTTGGCAACCACTTGACCTTCATTGATAGTTTCCAGTTCATGAGCTCCAGTTTGGAAAAACTTGTAGGCAATCTACCAAAAGAAGCCTTAAAATTCACCTCACAAGAGTTCAAGGGAAAGGATCTTAATCTGATGGCACAGAAAGGTGTTTATCCTTACGACTACATGGACAGTTTCGATCAATTCAATCAGAAGCTGCCCTCAAAAGAAGAATTCTATAGCATACTGAGTGATGAGCATATATCAGATGAAGACTATACGCATGCTCAGACTGTTTGGAAAGCATTCTCTTTGAAAAACATGGGTGATTATCATGACCTGTACCTTAAAACAGATGTACTCCTACTGGCTGATGTATTTGAAAACTTCAGAAAAACATGCCTTGAGTACTATAAACTGGACCCGTGTCACTATTTCACGTCTCCAGGGCTATCATGGGATGCCATGCTTAAAATGACTGACATTAAACTAGAATTGATGACTGATATTGATATGTTCCAGTTCATTGAAAAGGGTCTGCGCGGTGGTATCAGCTATATTGCCAACCATTACGGTAAAGCAAATAATAAATACATGAAAGAGTATGACGAGAAGGCGCCCTCGAAGTACATCGTGTATCTTGATGCTAATAATTTGTATGGTTGGGCTATGAGTCAATATTTACCAAAAGGCGGATTCAGATGGATGACAGAAAAGCGGATCAATAATTTAGACCTGGCTGTCTAAAAAGAAGATAGTGCAAAGGGTTTGATACTTGAAGTTGACCTCAAATACCCCCAAGAGTTACATGATCTACATAATGACTACCCACTTGGGCCGGAAAAGATTAAAGTGACTGGGGACATGCTATCAGATTATTGTAAAAACATAGCAAAGAAATACAATATATCAACTGGTCTGGTACATAAACTAATACCAACATTAAGCAACAAAGAAAAATACGTGCTCCATTATAGGAACCTCCAATTATATACTGATCTCGGTTTGAAAATAACTAAAATCCATCGAGTGTTAGAATTCAATCAGTCCGCGTGGCTTAGGCAATATATTGATTTCAATACTGAAAAACGTAAGAATGCTAAAAATGCCTTTGAGAAAGACTTTTTCAAGCTGATGAATAACAGTGTATTTGGCAAAACGATGGAAAACCTCAGAAAGCGAGTAGACGTCAGATTGGTGACTGATGAGAAGAAGCTATTGAAAATGGCTGCTAAACCGACATATGTTAGCAGTAAATTCTTCAATGAAAATCTAGTAGCTGTTCATAAGATAAAAGAAACACTTACTTTAAACCGGCCAGCATACGTGGGGATGTGTATTCTAGACCTTAGCAAGACACTGATGTACGATTTCCATTACAACTACATCAAAGGGAAATATGGAGATGAAGCAAAATTATTATTCACAGACACAGACTCACTGACCTATGAAATTGGAACCCATGACATCTATAGAAATTTCTGGAAGGATAAAGATAAATTCGATAACAGTGACTATCCTGAAAGCTCGCCATTCTCCGATAAGACCAATAAGAAAGAAATGAGGCTGCTGGAGTCCCAATATGTGAATTCGTAGGACTGAGATCGAAGATGTATAGCTATATTAAAGATGATCAGAAAGGAGGAAAAACAGCAAAAGGTATTAGGAAGAATATTATTAAGAATAACATCAAACATGAAAATTATAAAGAGACACTATTTGATAATAAACAGATGCATCATAGAATGAAAACAATCAGAAGTCAGAACCATCAACTTGGAAGTTATGAGATAAATAAAGTATCACTCAGCTGCTTTGACGACAAGCGGTATATTCATGATAATGGCGTGACAAGCTATGCTTATGGACATTATGAAATCTAGCTGTTGACGTCACGCCATATGATTTTTGTGAGTTTTAAAATACTGCCCTCTTTGGGGGGTTTCCCTTTCGAATGAGTCATCAAACTACGTCAGATTTTTCGCTTTTTACACATGCGTATTATTTTTTATCTTTGTAAATTTCATTTATGTACCACAAGCATAAAAATGAAAATACAAACGAAAATATAAGGGTTGTTTCACACAGATAAAGTGTGGCTTGTATACAGAGTATCTAACGATTGGAAAAAGCGGGGGCCTTTCGTTAGCGAAATGTATACAAGCCACCCCGTGGAATAACGAAAAACCCCCGCCGTTATTCCATGGGTTGAAAAAATAAAAAAAGAATAAAAAAAAAAATGAAAAATAAAAAAATGAAAAATAAAAAATGAAAAATAAAAAATCACCCTTAGATGGTGTCGGATTGTTGGGTAGAGCTATAGTGAAGCTTAGGCTTGACAGAAGTGCCGGTTCAATCTCAAGCCGGAGGGTGAAAAAAACAAATAATTGGCCCAAGAGGGTCTGATAGGGCCAGAACATAAATGATAGTGCTCTGGTGGTGTGGTGGTGGGAATTCAAAAAAAACAAAACAAAAAAACCTCTCATGAGGGACGGGTGGTGATTCAAATTCCAAATTAAGTCCCTCATGAGAGGTTCTGGTGGCCACCAGTTTTGCTATTTTTTTCTGCAGCTATAGGCGATGACTCATTTCCTGTTTTTCCGAGAATGTCACGCTTGGTGATTTTTCCGAGAATGTCACGCATTTTAATAAACTATAGATTCCATCAGATTGAAGTGTGCTGACCTTGGTTCCATCAGATTGAACAACTATATATTCCATCAAATTAAATAACTATATATTCCATCAAATTAAATAACTATATATTCCATCAAATTAAATAACTATATATTCCATCAAATTAAATAACTATATATTCCAGAATACGAGACCAGAAGAGTAGTATAGTGTTTGGGGAAAACGAAATCAATTGATTTCGTACCCCCAAACACTATACTACTTGTTTCAAATGACCCTGGATTGACGTATTTGTAAACAGTTTCACTCTGCTAATTAATTTTCTACTCACATTTCACCGAGACTCCATTCACATTTATGCGAAAAAATCCAACATCGTTCGATAAGCGTTTCCTTTCTCAAACAATTATCCATCGAAGCAAAAACAAGTGTGCTTAGTTTTTCTTTTTTTGGAATCAATACACTATTTTTATCATCTTGCATAACGATAAACCTCTGTGGCCTAAAGGTCATTGTTCCTGCCAGTGACGCAGTTAACCCGGGTTGGATGTCTTTTAGTGGTATATATCACGGGCTTTATATTTTTTGTTTCTCTTTTACTTGTTCTTTTAGAAATATTTTTTACAAGTGTTATAATTATTGTGCTCAATGGTTGAGCTGTATTTTAGAGGAATATATGTTGATAGGGGTCTAAAGAAATAGACTCCAACACAAGCTAAACACAATGCGTCCGATGTAAGAAAGACAGACTTCCCTCTATTCTTTTGTTTAGCACTAAGTTAGGGATACAATACTGTTTTTTGCAAGCCCGGGTTTAGGCTAATTGTAGCCTCTTGTTTCTTTTACATCCCATTTCTCTTCCCTAACCTACGAATACTATCCTCTACTATGCCTGGAGAAACCGTTACCTCGCTCAAGCAGGAAAATCAGACGTTACAGGAACATATGGTCTACCAGAGAGCGCCAGGGAATCCACGCTTGAAACAAGTTCTCTATGCGCTAACCTGTTTCAACAAATGGGAGCTGAAGTTTCTTTACAAGACATCGATACGGCGCATCGCGTGTCGGCGAGGCGTGAAAGAGAAGGTCCCAAACCTGTCTTTTGTAAATTTGACAGGCGGCTGGCGAAAGGGAGAGTTATGGAAGTTCGACAACGAGCCACTGAAGTAAACCCATAAGTATCGGTTTACACACTGATACCGAGCTCAGAGGCGTAAGAATCTTCGACCATCTTACTCCCAAAAAGCAGAAGTTATTCTATGAAGCCAAGAAACTTAAAGAAAGTGATCACCACCGCTTTTGCTGGGCCAAGAACTCATTTACCTCAGGAAGGATGAGGGTTCACGCGCGATTAAAATAACAGATATGGATTGCCTACGAAGATTAGCTGGGGAAACTTGATTTACCTACATTGATAAGTATTGTTTTCTTTTTCTTTTCTTTTGTGCAGCCAGACCGGATATGAATAGCCGAGAAACTTTAGTCATATTACTCCCACGTTAAAACAGCTTGGTTGGGACTCTCTGCCGAACATCGCAGACTTTCGACTATCAATGTTTTATAAAATCCAACAAGGTATAGTTGGTAACTCCCTTCCATCCTAAGTATGTCCTACGGAAGCCCAGTGGGGGCCACTAACCTGTTTTGTTTTCCTTTTTGACTTTTTCATTTTTACTTTTACATTTTCCGTTTTGAGTTTAGTTTCTTATTATTTAATTTTTGTTTTAGTTTTCCTTTTTAAGGTTTCAGTTTTTTTTTTGTTCATTTTGATTTATTTTTTGATTATTTAATTTGTGTTTTAGTTTTAATTTCTAAGTTTGTCAATTTGTTTTCAGTTTTACTGTTTGTACTTAAGAGACAAAAACCAAAACCAAAACCAAAACCAAAACCAAAACCAAAACCAAAACAAAAACAAAATCCAAAAAATCAAAAAGAGAAACGAAAATGGGTAGACGGGATAGACCATCATGCTTTGCTGTTGTTGCACAACACGGCGGCTTAGATCACAAACAACTTGATCAAGTACTTTACTTCATCCTCTGTTGGTTTCATGTTTGGAAGTGTTGACAGGCCTAACACGACTGCTGCTGGTTTTGTCATGTTGTATACTTGACCTAGAGTTTGGCTCTTATAAGTATGTCATTTAAGATCTTCCTCTCTTGTGTCTTTCTTTTAGCAAAGGTTGATTCTCAATTAAATAACATTTGCTCATTAAGATGCTCTTTAGGTTAGGCACGCGTGGTTGTATTGCGTGATAAAAGACAGTATCTTCTTGCGGATTTCTTGTTTCTGCCGAAGTGCCGACTTCCTGTCCGCAAATTTAACTTTATAATATGCAAGAACCTTGTTGACCAGAAAAAATGGGTAGCCTCGTGCACGCAAACGTGATTTAAAATCTCTTATATTCTCCTCAAAACGTTTTTAAAGAACTGGTTCTCAATAGGTTTGAAATGCGTTTAAATGTCAAAGACAGAGGCTTCGTTGAATCTTTTCCACTCGAGTGGTTTCGTTCTGATTTTGTTGATAATTTCTGTCTCTACTGTAGCCTGCAAGCAAGCCGTCTCCAGTTTTTTTGTTGCGGCGACAGTCATGCGAGCAGCTTCACCGCTCGCATGACTCTCGCCGCAACAAAAAACTGGAGAGCCTGCTCACAGGCTATCTCTACCGCAGACATAATGTTTGCGAAGACAACTGCCATTTTAGCGCCCATCGCTATGGCGGTTCCATGAGTTTAGTAGTTCTCTAAGAGAGTGGGTTGGAATCGGAGTGTCTTTCTTAAACCGTGGAATGTTTCGTATGCTTTGCATACAGTGCCCTGAGTATTCCTTCTTCGAGGCCCTGCTAGGGGTTTCCCGTGTCGCTTGTCTGAATTTTAAAGTCTTTCGTGTCGATGTTTAAATCGCTAATTCCCGGCCTTGATTTCACTGTCGGAATTTTGCCGGTGATGATGTGTCTCGTCGGGATTTCATTTTATGTGCTGTCGCTACTTTTTGGGCCATGTCGCTTGTCGGAATTTACCCTGGCAGGGCCTCTTCTTTTTGTGGGATATTAGTGTACAGGCTAGTAACATCCATTGGGACTAGATTGTATTCTTCTGTTAGTGTTTTTGCTATAGGCTGAAGGATGTTGTCTATGAATGACGATATTCGTTCTGTAGGGCCATCACAGCCCGAAATTAGAAATCGGACGTCCGAAGGGGTTTTTCTTGTGAATCTTTATGTGTCAAACACTGATATGCGAATATTTTACACCCTTTGAGAGAAGTTAAATTTACGGACGGGAAGTCGGCACAAATTACCCTGCGAGCAGAGGCCCTTCGATCTTCCTAGATAAGTCGGGAAGACTTATCTAGGAAGATCGAAGGGCCTCTGCTCGCAGGGTAGGCACAAATGGCATTTAATCGAAAATCAACCTTTGCTGTCAAGATCCACCAAATATGTAAGAGAAGGGGGACCATGCGCACAAGAGCCAAACTCTAAAGGTCAAGTTTTCAACATGACAAAACCAGCAGCAGTCGTGTTAGGCCTGTCAACACTTCCAAACATGAAACTAACAGAGGATGAAGTAAAATACTTGATCAAGTTGTTTGTGATCTAAGCCGCCGTGTTGTGCAACATCAGCAAAGCATGATTGTCTATCCCGTCTACCCATTTTCGTTTTTGTTTTTGATTTTTGGGTTTCGTTTTGTCGTTAAAGTACAAACGTAAAAAGTAAACAGCAAAAATCTAACAAAAAACAGTAAAAATGAAAACTAAACAGCGAAAAATTAAAAGCAAATTGAAAAACTTAGAAATTAAAACTAAAACACAAATTAAATAATCAAAAAATAAAATTAAAACGAACGATGAAAAAAACAAACTTGAAAGCAAAACTGAAACCTTAAAAAGGAAAACTAAAACAAAAATTAAATAATAGAAACTAAACTCAAAACGGAAAATGTAAAAATAAAAATGAAAAAGTCAAAAAGGAAAACAAAACAGGTCAGTGGCCCCCCTGGGCTTCCGTAATGTCCACTAACAAGGGCTTCTCGAGCCCCCAATGCATTTCCCTTTCGTCATATTCAGTCCAGTTGTAATGTTTATAAATATTCGTTTTACCCAAGTTCAATAGTAGCCTGGAATAAATTACCTGTAACCACTGATATTTTTCCGTTCACTGATGGTATAATGCCGACTATAAGATCAATGATTAGGTTTCTTATGATATTAAATTTTAGTGTAGATAAATCATGTAACCAATAATTTTAAAATGTAAGATACCTTTTTAAGATTTGACATTGTAAATAATTTTCTCTTTCATCCATAATTGTTATTTATTGATATATTTTTTAAATTTATTATTATTATTATTATTATTATTATTATTATTAGAGCGGTTTTAATCGTGTTTCGAAAGCAATTCTGGTTTTACTTTGGTTTTGCATTGCTTCGCTCTGTGATTGGCCAAGAAAACTCGCGCCACTTTCTCAACCAATGAGAAGCAAAAACAAAACCAATCGTGATTTGCACCGGCGTATTTTCCCGCGCTTTGCGCCGGCTACATGTAATTGCTTCGTATTCTTATTGGCTTGTTGCACTGTTTCGGTCTGTTGTGATTGGTAAGAGTAATTGCTTTGGTTCTGGATTTACGACACTCAATTGAGAAGCGCTCTATTATTTATTTATTTTTTTATTTATTTATAACTCCTAGTATAGTGTATACTGTGTTAGGAGTATAATATTAGAGTATTAAAGTATATAGCCGATTGAATTCACCGACGTCCTTTATTTCGTGAGCTACCATACTTTGGCCAAAATATTGTTTTGGCCCATGGTCAGTTTAACAATTGTTTGCCTTCTCACTTGCCTTCCAAAAAGTACCTGGAAACACTTTGTAGCATCTATGACCTAGATTTATTTAGTCTAAATACGGGTGAAGCCCATAGTCCTGATTTTAACCTTCATAATCACCACATACAGAGTCGTTATTTTTCTCCACATAGCTTTAATAAATTCAAAAGTAAACTTCCCAAATATGCTGGTAACCCATGTTTCTCTTTGCTCCATAATAGAGAGTTTAAGAAACGAGAACACGACGGTAACGAAAACGTCAATTCAAAATATATCTTCTCGTTATTGCAGCAGTTTCGCGATTATCCCAGTTTATTCTACTTGTAAAATGTCGGCAAACTATCCATGAACTTAATTTCTACGAACGGCGTTAAAGTAAAGAAAAAGAAAGAAAAATTTGCCATCATATGCTCACGTTCTCGCCAAAACCTAAAATTTGGTCATTTCACGTTGTTGTTTTGCAGAGGACGGCAAAGAAAAATACCAAAATGCAAAACGCACGTGCAGAGCGATTGTTTTAGCTCATTAAACCTATTGTTTTGTGACGTTCTCCTTGACGTTCCCGCTCTCGTTTCTTAAACTCCCTAATAGAGAGCTTGAGCAACGACGACGGCGACGGCAAAGAGAACGCCACAAAACAATAGGCTTAATGAGCAAAAACAATTGCTCTGCACGTGCGTTTTACATTTGGTATTTTTCTTTGCCGTCCTCTGCAAAACAACAACGTGAAATGACCAAATTTTCGCTAGAACGTGACGGCATGGCAACAATTTTTTCTTTATTTTTCTTTACTTTAACACCGTTCACAATAATTCAGACCCTGGACAGTTCGCCAGCATTTTTTAAGTTAAAGAAGTTGGAATAATCGTGAAAGAGTTACAAAAACGGAAAGTATCGTTTTCAGATGACGTTTTCGTTGCCGCCGTCGTCGTTGTCATTGCGTAAGCTCCCTAAAGACTCTTGAGCACGCTGGGATTCAGTCTGTCATGTATTTTGTTTCTCGTGTTTTTAGGGTAGCAATTGGCCATGTTTTAAATGAGTAAGGGCCTGGGAACGAATCTATTCTCATAATTATGAAAGGGTATCTCAAAATTAGTACTTTCAACAAGTTTGAGCATGTTTGGTCGAAAAGTCACCAGTTGACATGTAATTTAGATGTCTATTTCGGAAAGTTTGTCCCTCCAAACCATACAAAGTCTCTAATTTTCACAATTTTCAAAAGCTTTTGTTTCAGTTCCAATTCAACTGAACAGCGTCAAAGTTGGTTAGGTGACCATTTTTTGCAGTGGAAGCATTTTTTTTTTCTAATCGCTAAATTTTAAAGCTCATTCCAGGGCCCTCACTCGTTTAGAACATGGCCAATTGGATTTGGCAACTTGATGGGTATGACAAGCTTAAACCATATGGCTTTGCCATCCATGCAGCATTTTTGCCACCAAAATCAAGATACCTATGCAAAACAACAGGATACTTAAATCTCATGATTGCTGGTCACTGCGCGGGTCACTGTTGCCAGAAATATGGTTGCTTTGAGAGAGTTACGAAGCTAATCTGTTTGGTAAATAGTCGTAAACTTTCTGTTATTGACTTTTGTGTTGATGCAGTTGTTCCGACGATGACAAGGTCCGATGCAGGCACGGAAAATGGGTTGCTTGCCACTTGTCAAATGTTTTTACGACGGAACTGTTTAGAAAACGTGGCAGCTGAATGGGCAACCAGGTAGTATTGCTTGTCAATAAAAACTGAGAAAGAGGACCGTTAAATTACCATTTGTTGTCTGCATTTCCGCCTCACAGTAAATTGTGTTATAGATGTTTCCGCCTTCTTGCTTCCGTTGTGTCAAACCCAAATCGGAACGTTATTTAAGAAAATGCGATGTTTCCTATCTCGATTTCAAACAGTGTATTTCACAATATTCATCTAATGCTGACTATACATGTTACGTTCTATTACATTTTTGCAGAGAATAGAAGCTTACTGGCAAAACAAGCGAAAACGCAACTGCCGGTACTGGGAGAGCGAGTTTGAGGTACTGCAAACTGAAATCAGTTCAACTGAATGCTTGTACTAGTTTATGTCTCAGTCCTATCACCCAAGCATATGTTGGACATGTTTGAAATTCTACCGCATATCAGATATATTGACAAACGACCCATCCTGTGGAAGTACGGCCCGCCATTAGCATGTGCGACTTCCCAAATGTCCTACAAATGACAGGCTAGTTAAATTTAGAATAACCTAAGCCAAAACAAGGTTAAGGTCGTTTTATACATTATTTGACATGAATTTCTTTGTCGGTTTATTTCTAGTACCTTTCTGCCGATGGATTACTAGTTCCTGATGATCCCCTTCACAAGTAAGAGATGTCCACTATGACTGAAATATGTAGGGACCATGTAGTTGAAGCTCCGGTACGATCTACAGGCATAATTAATTTCGTAGTGAATCAAACAGACAAGCCTTTCCCTTTCATTCCGTGCTTAACTAAAAATAAAAATGGAAAAACCCAGTATTGTGTAATATCCAGTCGGCTGTTGAATTTTTTTTTAAGTTCAGTTCCTCATTTGTGTATTCGTGAGGACTCTCTTCTGACCTTCATGGTATTGTTACTTTGAAATCATCAGAGCTTCCGTACAATATGTCTACATGTCTCTTTTTCGTTAAGACTGAGCTGAGGGATTTCTTAGAAGAGCACAATTCCCTCAGAATACGATAACAGCACGGTAAAAAGACCCCTCAGGGGATTCCTTAAGACGTATACAGTTTTCTTGAACTGAAGGATACGCCTGTCTTTTCATTTTGGTATTGAAACGTTATTTAGAAGAGAGTTGATTTTCAAAATAATTATGATTTACGTGAAATTCCGGAAAACTTTCGTGACTTACATGTATTCTCTCGCGAAATAATTAGAAACACGCGCTTCGATGATTTTCCTTGCAAGGTTTAAGCAAGCCGGTTTTCAGCCAGAGCAAAGTGACGCGAGGAGCAAGGTCTTCAAGAAAATCTTCCAGACTACCTTGCTGCTGACTTTCATAGCCGAGCCAATGCCTTTTTCGACGTTGAAATGGCAATACGTACTGCTCAGGATGCCTATATCGCCCTAGTAACTCATATACAGACCTTATCAGAATAGCAAGTGTGTAAGATGTATTTTCTCTCTCTGACTAATTTACTGATATATCTTTTACTATAAAACCATCAATGGCGGCGAGTTATATGGTGGCTAATTGAACAATTGTTCATTTTATGTCCAATTAATGTTGGTCAAGTCGTTATGATATTGAAATCTCGAGTTCGCCTCCTAATTGTTAGTTGATATCAAAATGCAGAATATAAATCGTCCAATGCCAGCAACTCCTCTTGTTCAATACAATTATGACATAATTGACAGGCCAACGGTTGTGACGTTGTAACTATTAAAATTATAAAGAAAATTTGCTCTTGGGGACGTCTGCTGCGTCTGCAATCCAAAAAATATAAATTATATGTTATCTATAAGCGACTCGAGGAAAAAGAAAGTGAAAAGTGTTTGGCTAGAGGCACACTTAAGCCCAGCTTCTTTCTATAGGCAACGAAGACTACACACCATTCAAATCCTTGAGACCCAGGCCCGGTCTGCTTAAACGTTTCAATTGCATCTGAGGAAAGGTTTCCGATGCCAAAGTATCTAGTCCTCCAAAGTGAGTGAAATAAGAAATACAACATGATAGAAATGCACGAAACCCCAAATCGAAACTCAGAAAAAAATCCGAGTTCCAGATGGGATTTGAACCCACGACCCTCCGCGATTTAGACGGACGCTCTAACCACTGAGCTACTGGAGACTCTATGGTGAGTAAGGGCGAAATGTGGGCTTTGGCTGGAACCGCATCACGCGGTCACACAGCCAAATAATGACTAGCAAACTCATAACTGCATCACGCAGTATCTAGTAACATGGAAAAGAAGCAAAGGGTAACCTGCCGTCCTGAACACTATTTCTAAAATCAGTTTGTATGCCAAGTGTTACATTGATATAGGTAATCACATGATTTCGAGTGCAATTTGGAATAAATAAGCACGAACAATAAATTTCAAAGACTAACAAAACTGCACCAGCAGGTAGGCCGAGTGCAATATGTGGTCTTTGAAAAAAGTTACAAGTGCTTATTTATCGAAATTGCACGCGAAAAATCATGCGATTACTTCTTAATAACATTCATGGAAACCTCAAAATGTCAGCCACTGTTTTCACTCGCAGCTCATCGATGTATCTGAACTTTGCGCCATCCAGAGGCCGCGTTTGATTGGCTCAATTTCAGTGACTGTTTATTATCCCAATCAGAATACTTTTTATGTTGCCGCTTATTTGGACTGATTTTCTCTTAGGCAATCATAATCGCGAATTCTTTCATGTATTTGTGCACTTTTTGTCCTATTTGTAAACTCACCCTTTTTCTGCCGTGGCAACCTCAACGTCTGTGAGTCGAAGATTCATGCCTAATTGCAACAACAGCATATATGAATATCTAATTTCGGATTCTTTTTTATTTGACCTAGTTGCGATTATAGTAACTGCATGCTGAACAACAGAATCTAGTAAACTACCATCGAGCATCATGTAGGACATGGTAAACGGCATTGTTATAGTAAATATCAAATGTTCAAGCAAGCAACCGTGGACAATAATCCTGCTGGTATACGTTGGATCAAACTGGTGATCTGATCGGCGTAATAAAATCAACAAAGAGTATAAAAGCAAGGGCCGATACAACGTAGAATGGTTTTAAGTTTTGTGTACTATATTTCGGCTGGCCAAACCAGCCTTCTTCAGGTACAGTGAAACACCCCTTCCAATGTAAATTCTCGTTGTACCTGAAGAAGGCTGGTTTAGTTTGGCCAGCCGAAATACTGAACAAAAAATTTAAAACCATTCTACGTTGTATCGGCCCTTGCTTTTATATTCATTGTTATAGTGTCTTGTGGCCGCCGCCTCTATAAGTGTTTTAAAAACGTTACCTTCACGGTCTGTCACCACCAATGACCCGCTTGTGTATTCTAGCGTCCAGTGGGCAAACGCCAAACAGACTTTACCGTCAGAAGTATCTTGGCCTTGTTTTGTGGCATTCCCGTCATTGATAAGATACTTTTTGAAATCCCTCTTCAATACTTCCTCCATCATGAAAACCTCTTCTTCTGCGTCCTTCCTTTGCAGCACGGAGAATGAAGCACGGTATAACTCTAAAGAAAATTGCAATAGTGCGTTAAAAAAGAGATAAAAAACAGAGTGTTATGAAGGAAACCTCACCGCCATACCAATTTGTTTGTTATTAGTAAAAGTTATTCACTTTGGTGAACAAGTTTATACCAATTTAATTTTTTTAGTTCGTCGCCGCACCTTCCAGTTCCACAAGTTAAGTTTCTCATTAAAATTGCTTGCAGCGCCTTTTCAGTCAAAAGACAAGAAAGCAGATAATTCGGCGCTTTTGCGATTCCTTATGCTCGACCGCACTAGCAATCTACTGTTGATGACGTTTGGGTCACTTGTCAGTGTTTTACGTACTCAGGTACATCTTGCAGAATCTCCTTCGTGTTCTTTTTAAATTGTTTCGCAAGATGCGAAACGACCATCTGGGTTTGCACGTCCTAAGAAAGGTAGGAATCCATACATTGCAGAAGGCACTTATAGATAGAGGGCAAGCAAAAAAACAAAAAAAAAACAAAACACAAAAAGGCGTGAAAGTGACTTTAAAAAAAGGCTTCCCAAGATAACAGCTATTTGCGGACCAACAATCCACGGTGGTCATCAGTGACTTTGTATTTGAATGCGCGTGCGTTTCAGTTACAACTGGTTAAGTAGCTCATACCTTCATGGCCATTTTCCGCAGACTTCGCCCTTTCGCCATTGCCTGTTCCTCCACAGGAACTGTGTAATCTTTCAGTACTAGGTCATCCCCTAAGTTGAAACCTGAAAGAAGGGGGTTCTTATTTGTAATTTTGAGTTTAACCAGGTAAGCTGCCCTCATGCCACCAGAAGCGAACGCAATGTCTGATTCACGCACCACAATTAAAATGCCCAAAGCCTGCCATGCTTCAGTCGTGACATCAAGCGTCAGAACGTTGTATGCAATTAGTCTGAAAGGAAAAACATTAAAAGCTTACTACCTAGGTCATAAGAAACATTTAATAGGATAATGAGATAATTGGGTAACGGGGTTTCAACTGTCATGAATACGTTCATGGTTGACAGGAAGCTGAGCTCCCCCTGAGATGTGTGTTCGAAGCGGAAGCAGAAGGAGGCATAACAACAACTTATCATTCTTGTCTTTTTAAAGCCATGTCAATTACCTCGTGAATCCTGCACGTTCCCGCCAGGGTAAATGCTCTTTCCAGCTTGGACCAATTTCTCTTTGCTTAGATCCTCCACTTCTATACATGTGCGGTAAACAAAGCTTGTTGTGAGCATCAAAAGTACAAAAGAGGGGGTTAATCATTACTTTGTAAAGCCTCCAGATACAACATCCTAGTTTCGTAGCTTGAAAATCGTTGTTTAAAAATGTAAATATTTTGAGCTACTAGTGTTATTTATCTCCCGGCTTGTGTTTTCATTAAGGTACTATTTTATTTTATTATGGGGTAAGTAACTAGAATTTTAGTGTTCCCAATTAACAGACATGTTAAAGTATTTCGGACACTTAAATAAAGTTGTATCTTATCGAAGTCATCAGCTTACCTCCTATGCTGTTGTTAGACGAATTCGGACTAGTCGTGTGGATACGAATCATACTGCCTCGACCAGATGCGTATACTTCAGATCTGTAGATGGAAAACATAAACAGGTAGTTGGGTGCCCGATTCTCAGGGCCCGATTCACTACCAAAGCGATACCGAGAAATCCACAGGTTATTGCTTTGAAACCTAATTGGCAGGTTGTGACCACATACTATTCAGGGCATACAGTAGTTTTGCAACTATTAAATATCCAGTGTATTTTGTGCTATATCCTGCTGAAGAACAATTTTGGCTCAGTTGTCTACGCATGCTACGTACTCTCCGGATCAAACGCTGGAATTTATACCGATGAAAATACAGTCACGATGCAGTTTAATTTAGCTATAGCTTGACATCGATTCAAC
The DNA here is from genome assembly GCA_016490735.1 of Pachyseris speciosa. Taxonomy (NCBI): domain Eukaryota; kingdom Metazoa; phylum Cnidaria; class Anthozoa; order Scleractinia; family Pachyseridae; genus Pachyseris; species Pachyseris speciosa. The sequence goes on from JAEMWC010000074.1 coordinate 569,572, forward strand.
TCACCCACTTTGCTTCGAGCTTGTATTCTGCTGAGACTGCCCGGATGTGTTGCTTATATTTCCATACGATAAATCGCTGGGCTAAAGAGGAAGTCCCTAGTTACGTTAAGGGTCAATTCAAATCATGAGTCGCCAGTTTGAAAAAAGGCTTGAAAAAGGAGAATACAATTGGAATACCACTGGAAACAAAACACTGTAGTATACAACAACTGAATAAGAAAGAGATCGGACGCAACGAAAAGGGCTCCCCTTTATAAAGCGCTATTGCACCTCCTCATGAACCATTTTTGGAGTACGATTATTACACCGTGGACGACACAAATTAATCTCAAGAGAAGATAATAACGACTTACACAAGACCTGAATGTACCTACTTTTAGGTATGAAAAGTTAAAGGATGTCTTGTTGTAAGGGGAAGTGGGGTCGGTGCCCCTGGCTCTCGCATCCAACAGGAAAATGTCAATGTTTCTCCTGGCAATCTCTTCTTGGTATCTAGGCTCCTCAGTACCCAGGAATTCTTGAGCACAGGCCTTGAGGACATTCTCTAAGGTTGCAGGTTTACCAAAACGGATCTGTTCAAAAGCAAACAAAAAAACTCAGTATACAAAGATAGAACATTTTCTTTGAGCTAGGTACATGTCAATTACGTTTACATGTATAACCTCTCTGTCATCCCTTAGAATATAGTATTAGCGCATAGAACCAACGAAATTAGAGTCGCAAGGTTGAAACATCTAAGTTTTCCCGAGATGAATGAAACAAAAGTATACACAAACCTGTCTTCTTCACCCACTGCGCATGTATTTTGGTTTCTTTAGCTGTATCTTTATTGACTGCGAATAAATTAAAAACGACTAAACGAGAGACCTTAAAAGTGCTTTTATTTAGAAAATAAATTAGATGGAATTATTTGTTATTCCGCACATACCTTTCGAAAGGGGGGGGGGGGGGGGTGTTGGGGTCTCGGGATGCTTTTCCCTTCTTAGATGAACTCCCGAACCCGACTTCAGTGGCTATTTTCTTTCAGTTTTGTTATACTGAAGCATTTCACTGAACCCTGCAAATAGGCAAAATGTGGGATATTACAATGAATATGCTCACCAAACTGTCCTTATGATAACTTCTTTCACCACAGGTGTCTGTAAGACAAAGCTAGTAAACTTGGAGGTACATAAGCGCGTAGTACATTGCCTTTTTAGGCGAACCGTCGCGAGATTTTTAAACAAACCATTCCATCAGGTATTGATATCTCTTATGGATTTTTTCACACAATCATAGTTAAGATCATAGTTAAGATCATAGTTAAGATCATAGTTAAGAGACTATACTTACGTTGAATTAAGCGATCTCTTTGAATGCTGCTGAAAGGTCAGTGCAATGCAGGAGAAAGTTCATACCAACCGACTCCAAATCCCACCAAATTGCACATAATACATAACCACTCAATCAATAACTCAGTAAAGTAGTACGTGAACTTGATTAACTGGCTCATAGTTCAACACAATTTGGGATAAGAACAGGCACAATTCTGAATTATAGGGAACATTTTTTCTCCATCGCTTGACTCATGCTCAAAGCGATGTCAACCGTTTCAAATGACATTGAAATGTATGAAGTCACATGGCACATCGTTACGTCACGCGCGCTTCGCACTTAACATATTGGTTTGCCTATGATGTGGAATCCCGGCTAACGACACATTTTACTCTGCTTTTCAGTCTTCCCCCTGACGCTCGTTTTTTAATATCTCACGTTGTTTTAATTATTTTTAAAGTATTTCTTCGAGTATTTCTTATTTCATGCTTTTTCTCAACGAGAAGCTAAGAAAGTTTAAAACGGAAAAAAACAGTTGACCAGGTTTTGTGTATGTGTAATGACCGTAAGAAAGATATCTTATTATAAGTTGCATTTAACGTTGGTACCAATAACATTGCTGGACAAGTTTGTATTATAAATTGAAAAGAAGCTAATAGCTTACGTAAAGCTTTCTGCTCTTCACCCAGTGCTACTGATACGCGGTCCTGTGATGGTTGATGTGCAACTGCTAAAAACGACAACAAAATCGAATGAAAAACGTTGCTTTCATGAAGCGAATAAAATAACCAAACTCTTCCAATTCAATTCATTTAGCACATCACCTTCCACAGATATCCTCCCCATATTTCTGTGGTCCTTGGCGAAATGGCCACAAGTGTAACGCAGTCATTAGTATTTAAGACTTTCACAAACTGTGTGCACTTGCAGTCATTCGATCCAATGCAACCAGACATTGCCTCCTGAATATAAGATAAATAATATTAGAGCGGGGTGATGTGTTGTAAATGGGTCAAATATCATATAGTTTAACAAATTGTTACAAATCTGACGTGAGTGACGATCGTTATCTCAGAAACCTATTACCTTGTTAACTTGCGCTTACTCCACATGCATTCATCGAAATAGCTGTTTGCTGCAGTTATCACAGGAAAAAAAATGGAAAACAAATCAGCTCACTTACGTGTACAGAGGAAGGGCAAGAGCACCCAGCACGATTGTTTGATGTCTTTGCCTCTCTAAAGGCCACACAGGGAGACGCAATAGACCTTTTTCATAATGGCGGACGATTTTAATTATTCTTTTGTATATGCGTTAATTAGCCCTACTAACCTCACTTTAATGAAAAAATTCTATTGAATTTTGCACATGCTGACGAGGCTAGTAGGGCTCATTATCATAAGAATAAAAGAATAATTTGTCGGGCGCCATTATGAAAAGGGTCTATACTGTTGTTAGTGAAATGCTCGCAAAAATGCTGATTGGTGGAGCAAAAGAAAGAAGAAATAAATTCATGAAACTAACCAGAATTCTGACCATTTGCCATATTCGTCGTACAGGAGTAATCGCGCTTAGATCAGAGGAGTAACCACTGAGGAGTAACCGCGCGTAGGTCAGAGGAGTAACCGCAGAGGAGTAACCGGAACCAAAGGGGAATGAAGTAACCTGCCGTCGTGTGTTGTGAGCCAACAGCAAAGCATGATGGTCTACCCCGTCTACCCGTTTTCGTTTTTGTTTAGTTTTCGTTTTTTGAAAACCAAACACCAAAATCTTAAAACAAAAAACTAAAACTTAAAACAAAAAGGAAAAAAAGAAAAAATCAAAACGTAAACGAAACCTTAAAACAAATTGAAAAACTTAAAAATTAAAACCAAATCACGAATTACATAATCAAAATTATAAAATTAAACCGAACACTAAAATAAGTAAAATCTGAAAGAAAAACTGAAAACCTTAAAACGAAAACGAAAACTAAAATTAGATATTAAGAAAATAAACTCAAAAGAGGAAATAAAAAAAGTAAAAATGAAAAACAAAAACAAAAACAAAACCGGTCAGTCCCCTTCCCTGGGCTTCCGTACAGTCAATAAGTACATAGTGGCTTGCAAGGACCACCGAGACAAAATCTCGAGAAGCACCGGATCCTAAAGTAAAGGATCTGACCAGCAACAAATTGTGTAACAAATAAACTAAGAAAGCAAGGCTGAATTAACGGTCAGGGAAATATATTTTCCAATATTTCGAAAGGCACGGCCTTTCTTCTTCAGGGTTTGTTAGAGACTGACCCTGAGGCAAAAGACGTCACAATTTAAATGACCTGTCATGGGATACTTGAAACATAAGCTGTATATACAATTACATAAACAAAAACGTTACAATTGAAAATTAAACTGGTAAATAACAGTCAACATAACAGCGTGGAAATAGAAAACTGATAACGTAACAATAAGAAATGAACATGAAAAAGAAGGATGAAAGACGGGAAAATTGTTCATGTTTCATCTCTCCTATTAAGATCTAGAGGTTCAAGCGTTTGACCCCTGTCAATGAGATATGCCTCTCTAGCTTTGCGTACACTGTCACGATTAGATTTAATGAGTTCTAGAGGAATAAGTAGCTTGTCAGAAGCGTTATGGTTGTTAGAAAGGAAATGTTCTGAGACTGTAGTAGGTTTAGAAGTGTTAGCTGGTTTGTCTACTGGTCTACGATGTTCGTTAAAACGGTGTTTAAGTCGTCGTTTTGTTTCTCCTGTGTACTGTTTGTGGGAGTGGTTGCAATGTACCATGTAAATACCGTTTTTAGAGTTACAGTCTAATGATGAGTGATATGTCTTGTTTCACCGGTAGAATGAAATGTACAACTAGTACGTCCGTCTGTTATGTATAGTTGCATGTATAGTTGCATGGAGGTGGACTGTTGTGTGTGGGCGGATTACGCAGTTTTGCGTTAACCATTAATTTACTAAGGTTATTGGTCCGTCGAAAGGGAACAAGAGGTGTGGCTTTGAACATAAGTACGTACTATTTTATAGTAAGATAATATCTATAATATGGCGTTTAGAAACAACTAAAACATAAAACTCGACTCATTCCTCTACAATTTTCACTTGCAAATTCCCCTAAATTTGGCTTTTGACTGAACAAGACACTTGAAGAAACCATAAAATAAACATAAATGCTATCTTATTTTCAGTATTTTGACACACTCTTGTTATGTACCACAAGTATCTACAGCGTCAAATCCGTAAATAACCCACGTCTCGCACGGACTGCCTGTGGTTGAACTGGCTGGCAGAATGTCAGTTTAGAGAACTGAACACCCGGTGCGGTTCCTGGGTGACCGCTTGACAAGTGTTGCCTGTTCTGTAGAGTTATTTGTTAACCTTCACATTTTTTTCTGAAATAGTACGTTTTCCTTCTTGATCATTCTCGACCCCAGAGCTCTTCTCAGGCTTCGCGCCTCGAAGGCTCTGGGAAACTCCGTATTGATCGTAGCCAAAATCTGGCTATATAGACTTCAGAGCGTATGCTCCAGTACCCAAAATCCAAAATGGCGTCGCTGTCTGAAACAGTCCTTGCAGTATACCTTAGCAAAAGGTGGTAAAGACTCTAGATTTCGCTTGCTGTGCCTTTCAATAACACGCGAACTCTGAAGTTTAAATCTCAACCGACAACTGCGGTTCTCGCTGCCCGACATCAATCAAATTTCCAGCGGCTTCCGACTGAAACCGAGAGGCAATGATCGTTGATTTATGGCCCAAAGCAGTTTCAAGCAAGCATCAGAAGCGTGGCGGCTGAGTCCGTTGATTTCCTGTACGTTTCTCAGGATAATCGATCGGATAGTTTCATTTATTTGAGGACCTATCCATCGAAACTTCCGGACTCAGGTTAGGCAATTCGCCGAATCTTGACTTACGTGGTGTTCTGGAGTTTGGTACATGTTTGATCGATTTAATATTTTCATTTGTTTTAGTGAGAAGTAGCACGGTAGTTGGAAATAAAAACAGGGGAAGTTTGTGGCTCTGAAACGACCCTAAGCGATGGACACACAAAACACTGAAGGTCGACTGCGTCGAAGATTACATCAATAAATAACAATTCATGCTTGTCGAACTGGGCCGTCGTCTTTCATCTAGTTATCCCTTTGCACTATTATTAGAGATAAAGAATACGGGAATTATGAATCTAAACCTTGTATTTAGCGAACATGAAACTTCAATAGTTTTCAATGCAAATGGTTTTTTCGTCCCGGAGTGTGTTCGGAAAGATAGAAGCCAAAACGCGGTTTGGCGGTTGGCGCTTGAAAATGAAATTCTGAATAATTATGGAAATCGCAGTAAAGGTAGAGCAGAAAATGTTTGTTCAAGGAAGGACGTTTTAGGGGTTTCACTCATGTTTATTTTGAGAGTAACCGTTTAGTCTTCCGCGCGTACCGAGTTGGCCAATCAGAAGCAATTTCAATGTTTGAACTGATAACCAATCAGAGCTGGAGCTTGCGTAGAGTTCCCCAGAGCCCTTCCCGCCGTCCAACCTCGTCCCCAGGGGTCCCTTTTGTCATGCGCTGACCAAAAGGATCGCGGCCTCTGGGAACGAGATTGCCCGCCGTCATTAGGGTTAGATACATTATGCTCAAAAATTTGAGCATTATGCTTTTGAGCGTCACCCTCAAAACAACAGCATTATGCCTAAAATTAAGCTCGAGAAGTAGCATTATGCTCGACTGATCTTGGTTATATTTGATGCCTTTTTCCATCCCTTCACTGCCTTCAGACAAAAAAATACCTTCATAAGTCAGAAACAACATTTCATTGCATCAATTACAACTTTACAAGCAATAAACAACAAATAATGCTCAAAAGCACTCAAAATGTCTTATTTCAATCGAACTCTCCATCTTTAGGATACAACTGGCAAGCCTTAGCAGCCTGGCATAATGATGCAACCAGGCCTTGAAAGTAGCAACCAAGCCTTTGAATATGTTAAATCCTTACTAAAAGCACTTCAAAGTGAAAATTTTGCATTACAGTTATGGAAATATTAATTTTTCTTCTTATTGTTATTCTCTATAGTCTTTATGCTGAAAAAAAAAAAAGCCCATTATGCCAGCATTATGCTTGATGCTCCGACTATAGCATTATGCCCAAAATTATGCCGGCATAATGTATCTAACCCTAGCCGTCATGCCAATCTCGTTCCCAGAGGCTGCGATCCTTTTGGCCAGCGCCAAGGATACGAACCTCTGGTCGAATCCCAAAATAGGACACTTCTGATTGGCTGGTAAAAACAAAGCAATAAACATGACCGGATCAACCGCATCGGAAGTTGTTTTCGCGAAGTGTCAGGCAATGGCGGAACGAAAGCTACAGAAATGATCACAATCAAAGGAAAATTACTGTCGTTGTAATAATGCGGTTAGAAACCACCGCGTTTAAGTTTGTAGAGATAAGGCGAAATTAGATGGAATCTTAATAGCTCTCAAACAGCTTGCAGATGTCGATTTACAACATGTACTCCGACCAATGTTCAAGGTTTTTGTGCCGTTCGTGTTTAAATAAAACTGTCCACATCAAAACCGATGATAAAGGAGTTGAAATATCTTGTTGAAGAGTTAGAGTAGGCGAGTTAATGTGCAGATCATGTTCAAAGGGAGCTTAAGTTAGACGAGAAATGTGGTAGTCGAATTTCGCAACAATATCGTTTCCGTGCACAGAAATTGACAGTGAATTGATTCAATATATAAACAGAATATAGTCGTCTTTAATGAGATTGATCCATTTTGTAATAAATAATTTATACATATACCGTAAAATACTCCCTCAGAGGCTGATTTTTTCCATCTATTTTTGAGGATGGTTGCACTTATTAGAGAGAAGGCTTATCATAAGGGAAATTGGGCTAAGTTTAAAACTGGAGCAGCAATGTTTGGTAATGTTAGGACAATAGTAAAAAGGGATAAAGTTATAGACAACTATTGAATTACTTTCTCCAGCTATTTTTAATCATACTGCTTGTTTGAGACCTCTGTCATTTTCTATGCAGTGTCCTTCAAGGTCAAGTTGTGATAATGGTGCAGCCAAAAACATCTGACTCAGGGTACGAATACAACACTCTTTTCTCATTCATGATCTGGGAACTGGGAATCAAACTGAATAAAACATTCTATATTTGGCAATAGGAGCAGTTCCTATTGGCTCATACTGCTCGCACTCTGCATTTATTGCAAGGTTACCATATATCAGTGTCAAAGGAAAATTAAGTGCTTTTGAATCAATCTGTATTTTGATGGACCCAAGATTGCTTCTAATTTGGTGTCTCCTTGATTTAGCTTTGGATGTGCAGCCAAAAAACAAATCAGGATTTGTTTTATCTGAAAAGGGATCTAAAAGCCCCTAGGACTAGACTATGTCTTCCTTCTTCAACGAAGTTACTGTGGCTGTGCAGGCTGGATACTGGAAAAGACACTTGCATGTAGAAAGTGTTTTCCATACATGGCCAGAACTAGGGAAGAATATTGCCAAAAATTAATACATTTTAACACATAAATGTACAGGATTTTACAGAATTCCAATAGCCAGGTGTGAGGGTCTGCTATATATTCTATTTTCAGGATTTTCATTTGTTCATAAAGAGATGTGTTACAAAAACTGTGTTGTGGCATAATAAATAGGCAATCCCCCCTCCCCCCAGGTCAAGGACAAGTAAGGGGGTCATGTTAAATGCCTTAGAGGTCACATTTATTTTTAGGGAACTCTTTATGGGTGAAAATATATTTCATGTAATATGTATACTTGAAAGATAAATGTATCTTTCATGAAACCATCCAACAGACAAGGTGGGGAAGGGGATGGCAAGTTTTGAATAGAAAAGCTCAATGACCATATAGGATACAACCAAAAAATCCATCAATAATAATGAAACTTTATTTGCACTTAAAAATTACTCAATGATGAGAAAAGGTACTGTCTCATTGTAAAAGTAAAAATAATACTAAAAAATATAATTATATCAGATAATCTTCAATTAAATTTGCCGAGTCAGTAGTCTACTTCATTACATCATTAAAAATCTTGTTCTCCAGATGGCAGCTACAGTAAGAACTTCTGGGTGGGCTAACAAAAATTGAGGTGGGACTATTGTTGAGGTTAAGCTTTCATCGGCCTTTTTTAAGCCAACACTGAAACGATGATTCTTGAGAATCCGAACCTATATTATAAGTATCCTCTAAGCGGGTAATGTTAACTGTAAAGCTTAATTAAACTTGCAAGTTGTAACTGAGCTTCCCCTAAAAGAATCGATGTATGTATCCTTGGAAAGAGTCGTGTTATACAAAGGAAATCGCTCACAAGTTGGCTTCTATCGCATGTATGTGACTGTTTTCTGATTGCTGGTCGATTACCGTGGAATCGCCACTGCTGACTGCCCTAAATTGGTCCTGCTGAATGTGTTGACATGATCAACAGCCGCCATTTTATCCTGAAACCTCACGCAGGCGCAATCAAACCGGAACCAGAATTTTCTGGTTCCGGTTTTGGATTCTTCCAGAGCGCAGAGCGTCTCACACAGAGCGTCCGTTGCCCGTTCCGCTGGACAAGGGCAACGTAGGCTCTGGGGACGAGATTGCCGTCATGGCCGTTAGACATGCGCAAAAGGGGAAGAGCTCTGGGGTCGAGAATGCTTTCTCGCTGTGACCCGTTCGTGACGCGCACCAAAGGAGAGAAAACCGTTTCCCTTATTTGGTTGTCCAGCATGCCAAGGGCTTCTGGTGTCTCACATTACGGACACGACGAACTACCAGTTGCGATTTCTGAGGAAAGGATTGTACATGTATGTATGTCTTTATGGTGGACTTATGCAATAGTTTTTCATGTAATTTATAAGCGAGCAACGCTTGCTGCTGCAACTCACTGACGGCTCTCTTCTTACGGTCTCTTCTGGAGCGAGAGAAAAAGAAACAAACTTGGACCATCTGAGTAGTGGGCGAGGTATGAAAGGTTTGAGTTAATTTAGTGCTCTACCGTATTTTGGAAAGTAGTAAGTGAGAGATCTCATAGCTGACAAATAATCGGCTGTGTCAACACCGCTGAATAGCTGGCGTAATGTCTGTCAAGAGAACTGAACATTCCCTTACGGCGGAAATGCTAATGTACGATTTTCTTGCGAGATTGTGAATGGGCTTTACCTTTCACTTGTGTGATTATATTTCTTACGCAGTGGGTATTCGTACGTCGCCCGTACGCGGACATTGATGTAATTCATGGTTTTAATTTGGTTTTTACAAGAGCAACGTCTTTTCATTTAATTTACAGTGCTGCAAGGCACCTCTCTTCTGGAGAGTCTATCAATCCTGATTTGGAGCTTTCTCCGCCTTTCAGAAGAGAGCTGCACTCTTTTGCGAGAGGTATGATAGGTTTTAGATTTTATATTTATCACTTTAACACATTTTCCAAATTCTGTCGCCGTGACTCAGCTGCAGAAGTAATTGCATTGAGTACAAACCACTGAATTCCTAATTAATCAGGTGAATGTGAGCTTTTCACCGAGGTGAATGAATAATCAGAGAGCCATCTTATGTGCAACGGATTATGGGATCGCCAGGGGGCAAACATTGCAAGTTGCTAGAAACAAAAGTAGTTGAATGCTGGAGTTTGTCAGCTTGCAGTCTTGATAACAACTTGAACAAGGCACTGGGACTTGTTTTGCACAGAGATAAGGAAATGTTGCCATAAGAATTTATAATTTCATATGTGAAATTATTTATTAATAAAGGTAATAGGATGGAGTGGATTCCAATTTGGTGTGTAATTATACTACTGATTTACAAAATCAGACAGCAGCAAAGCATCAGTCTTATGATTACAGACAGAATTGGGTAATGGTAACGAATCCGATCCAACCAACGCGTTGGTGAACGTGTCGGGCGACATGTTGGCCGACATGTCACCAACGTATCACCAACGTGTCGGCCAACACACGACCAACATGTTGGCCGACACACTAACAACGCATTGGCTGACACACGACCAACACGTTGGCTGACACACTAACAATGCATTGGCCAACACTCGACGAACGTGGATGTATAAATAACTTTGAAAATACAGCCGGGTATTTTGAATATTCACCTACTTTTTATCAACGTGTCTTCCAACACACTTCTGACGCGTCGGTTATCTATTCAGACCAATTTACCCCTTGCATACAACTCAACCAACCTGGATGTATCCATCTGTCAGTAAATCACTCTGAGAACTTTGTGGATCCAGATAGTGGAGCACACACTAATACCAACAGTTGGCCGATAGTCGACCAACTATCGGCTGACAGTCGACCGACACTTGGTCGACAGTTGGCCGACTGTCGACCAACGTGTCGGCCGACACGTTCGCCAACACGTTGGTTGGATCGGATTCGTTACCATCACCCAGAATTGGATGATACAAAGTCCAGTTACTAGTTAATCACAACTACAGTGCAGTGCAGAAATAAGTGTCCTACGCACACGCAAAGGGCACGCACGTTTTTTTGTGTATACGCATCTTGAAATGTGGTCCTCCACAGGATTTCAGGTAAAATGGTGATGACACGGGCACGTGTGCGAGGACACGGCACGCAAAGCATGTTATTTGTCACGGATATGCACATATTTAATGAAGAAGACAAAAAGTGGCACGCAGCTTTTGTTTTCCGTGACTTAACACGCATAACCTTTTGTTCAAGCTAGCGTGCAATTTGTCACGCGGAGAGTGTGATTAAACACGGGAAGCGTGTTATGTTACACGATTATCTAGAGAAAAGGGCTGGGTGAGACTGAAGCAAAACCGTGCAAGGTTTGAATACAAGCTCACCGGTACGAAACAGTGCGAACAGTTGTTTGCATAAAATTATGGTAACACAACGCGCTTTGTCAGCTGAACGAAGTTTGTTCAAAGTGCAGCAGCTCAGAATGAAGAAAAAATAAAGGAGCTTTATTTTTCAAAAGCAGTCGAAGATCTGTAATCTTTTGACCTTGGAAATCTTCGATTTCACAGAAGATAATTATCGTTCTTATCGTCGCGTAATATGTCACACCACAGGAACAATCGGGTGCGAACTACAGCAGTAGCACGACGTATGAAATGGGCCATAAATTAAAAAGTAAATATTTTTCTGAGACAATTTTTTAAATTCGCATTTTCCGCTATGATTAAGCACTGACTTTCATAGCTATGGAGGTTTTTCGAATCTACTCATTAGTTCCCAAGACAGTATTTTCATTTGCATAATTATTAGACGTGCGTGAAAGCACGTGCTCTGTAATGTGATACTTGTCGCGCTAAAATCGCAAACACTTCCATTGCGAAATGTAGATTGTGTTTCTTTACAAATTATACAAACCTTGTTCGTCCATCCATCCAATTTTGTGCACTGACATATGAAGCCGGTTAACTCGAGCATTCTCCTCGCTGGCAACTCAAACCAAATCGCCATTGAGCGCGTGTAATCATTTATGCCTTTGTAATCAAAGTGAATCTTTAGTTTTTACACGCAAGCGACAAATTTGCTTGAATCAATCAAGTCAGGATGCAACTTTTTTTCACGCATTTGGTTATTTAGTAGGTCACAAGTAAGTAAACTTCATAAATCGTATTCCTTCTGCTTTTTCGGCTCTTTGTTTATGCACGGCTTTTTCTCTCTTGTTTATTACAACTCCGTTGTTGCTCCACGTATCTTTCTCAGTTTATAGTGCGTCATATAACCAAGTGTTTTACGGAAATTTCCCATCAGAAAAATGGACAGTTGAGTTGCTGAGTTGGGGGTGCGTCTTATAACCGAGTGCGCCTTATAACCGAAAAATTATGGTGTGAGCATTTTAAACATAATTTATACAGGAAACCCGGCACTTTTTGGTCTCTGAGCTGAGGGTCTTGTTTAATTTAGTTGTACACGGCTGAACTTTGTCAAGCTTTATCTTTTGCAAAATAAAATTTAGAAAGTCATTCCATGTCCTCATAACAATTTTCTCTCGGGAACTGTCGACTGATGAACAAGGTCATACGAACATTTTATGCGATGATTATTTTTCGAGTGAGTGATTTTGCCCGCAAAGCGAGACATTTTGCACGCTAGCGGGTCATTTTTACTCGATTCCTTTGTGTTTCATAACTTGACACGCTTCTTTGTGTGACTGAACGTTTTCCTTTGTGCTCTCAGTGTAAGATAAGACAAAAGGCAGTTTTAATGAGACGTGCATGGTGACACGATGCTGGCGTGTTAAAAGAAATTTCTTTTGTTTAGCGTGTCCTTGCACGCGTGCCCGTGTCATCACCATTTTACCTGAAATCCTGTGGAGAGCCACAAATGCGTGTGTCGACATGCGTATTTGATGCGCATGTTTACTTTTGTTATTCAGGCTTATACCTTTGCTTTGTGGTTAATTGTTCCGCAAAACAAAAGGCAAGTTACCATCACACAACAAAATTGAATGTTTAAATCCAGCCTCAAAACGCTGGAACATTCGACGAAGAGATCAGTTTTATACTCGATGATTTGCTGTGGAGATCAACTTTTCTTTCTTGATCATCTTGAGTGAATCTTATTTACTTCTCTTGTTGCCGTGAAAATGGAAAAAGATGAACCCCGTGAAAAAACAAACGAAAGAAACTGCAATTACAGCTACAATTTTATTGTTGTTTTATTGCCGCGGTGTCTTGTTTTCATTAAATATTCCACTTGCTTCAAGCTTTCACTGCCACTGAATACCGATGAGTTCGACCAGCTTTTTCGATGAACTGCCAAGTCGGAAGTTTGACTGCAAATTACAAACATTGTTGACATGGTTTCGTAACAACACTGCCGTCGCAATTCACTAAATTTATTTTGCAATTATAGTTGTTTGGAATGTGACATTGTTCCCAGTTCATAATTTGCAAAACTATGCCATACCAGCTGGCGATTGTTTTTGTAACACCGATCTAGAACAATGAGCATGCGAATTCACTGCATCAACAAACACTGTTCATACATTTTCCTTTCAAATGAAAGCGCACTTAACCTGCTCCCTCATTTTATTGACCTCATCGTGCAAAGATGAAAACCAAAAACGTGCGATCCAAATCTGCGGCGTGACCGCTTCATAACAAAAATCGCCACGAGAAGACGGCAAGATGACATTCACGCTCAGATTACCAGTTGCCTAGCATGTGACAAAAATTTGCCGATGTGAGCGCGCATTCGGTTTGGTAAAGCAATAATTTCCACAACAGTTGTATTTGACTTTCAATGAAAGTAAATGTGTTTTGATTTCTTAAATTCTTTTGTTCGCAACGAAATGGATTTTAATGCAACACACATTCCAAGGCTGTTTTGTAGCAAGCGAATTGCCTTGTGAGTATGTTGATTATTGCCTCTTCGTGTCGCTCTACTTTTGAACTCGACTCTAGCTCTAATTCAGCGAGGTTGAAACGAGAAAAGGCTCGATCATTTATCCTCTACTTTGTGAGAAAATATCAGTTATTTTTTATTTGTTATTCATTGGAAAAAATGTCTATTGTCGCACCAGACATTTCGCTAATAATTTATACCCGCGTACCGGTAGTTTGTTGTGACATTGACACACGATAATGGGAGACCAATTCAGCCAACGATTTTGCTGTTAATAGCTGTTGCCTTGGATTAAAAGCCCAATGAAAATAACAATAAAACAACAATAAAGGAACAATGAGCTAGCTCATACATACTGATGAGCGTTGGTGTATGCGCGCATTTGATGCGCATGTCAAATACGCAGACGCGTATGCGCAATTTGGGTAGACGCTTATTTTGGGTTGCTTATTTCTGCACTGCACTGTATGACAAAATTTGAGAAACGAACTAACCATCAGTTAAGCGTTAAATGGTTACTCAACAAAATGCATGACAACGGCACACGTAAAATGACTCATACTGTCCAATTGCACATGACGCCAAATACTGTGTTATTAGGCACAAATTGGTTTGCTGATGACCAATCATGTTCAAGAATTTTGTTATAGTTTTAATTAATGATTATGTGAATGATCATTGCAGTTATGAACACCACTTAAGTAGTAGTGAAATTAAAGCCTGAAAACAATTCAGGCTTGAAATTTTATGCTTGAGGAGTAATTTGTCATCCATGACGAAGTTGTCATGTGGGTTATTTTGCATGTCTTTGGATGCCTTTTGAGCTGCAGACATCTGACAGATCAGTGTCAACAAATCAATGAAAACTATAACCACACAAACCACTGTGCCATATTTGGCTAAGGACATTAACTTAAGTAGTAGACCAGCGTCAAACGAATACGGATTCATAGTTGACCAAATAAGACTTATTTTCCTACAGTACAGCTCAAAGGTATTTGACCAACGCACACGCAAAACACACGCACGTTTTTTGCGTTAACGCATTTGCGTTAACGCGTTTGAAAGCGTGTTATTGAAGCGCGCTTTCTCTTTTGTTATTCAGTGCTTGAGTTTCCTTTGTCCAACATTGTTTCCACAAACAAAAGAAATAAGCCAAAATAAGCAAACTGCGGCCAGAAATAGGACTGGAAATGCTACAATTGTATTTCTCTTCATGTTTATTCGACGACAACATTCGCTTAATTCGTGCCAGTTCCAAAACTCTGACGTTAACAGATGTATCCCTTGTTTGGGCAGACTTTTCAAACCTCGAAACATAACGGCGTTTTCAACGTTCAAACATTGAATGAGCTTTCACTGATGACTTTGGCTAAGAGTTATGTTTGTATAAAAATCCATTTTTAATCGTCCCGAACTGAAGCGAAGAAAACCACTCCAACTCGCTTCCGTGGAATTGTTTTGAAAGTTATTTCCCTGCCAACAGGCGGAGGCGGCGAGAAGGTTACTTCATCAAAACAGTTGTACCCATTACCCACAAAATATCAGCAGTAAAAAAGAACTAGCAAAGAAATACAATCTTTTTAACCGACAGAGCAAATTTAGGCGTGCATCTGCTACTGCGGAATGTTCGAAAAGTTCTCGCGCATATGCAAATTTACAGAATTCTGCACGTGCAATTTGATTGATGGCCAGCGCTACACGGTTTCTTATTTTCGCCGAATTTACAGTTGCACGTATTATTGACGGAATGAAGTTATTTTCGCTTTCTCCGATAAGTCTGTTTCCAGGCTGTCAATGCATATAGAATTATCGTCACTGGATTCTTCGTCGCTCACTGACTCATCGTCCCACGGGGAATTATTCGACCTCTTCATTGTCAACATTGTCTCGCGCTTCAAAGTATAACTCGGCAACTTCATCAAAACTTTGGACATCTTCAGTAAACAAACCTGTATATGTGAACAAATTACACCAAAGTGACCAAACAAGCAACAAACTCCTTACTTTCAGCAAAAAACTATAATCAGTATGAAATACTCGAGTTTTGCCACGTATCAAATAACACACCACGCGCTCTTCATTTATCACTTCAAATCTATGCAAATTTGCGCTGAAAATTTGGCGGCGTTGTTTACATTTTTGGTGCGGCCATTTCTACTCTTTATGAAATGTACTTGAAATCCTTGAAAACATGGTAGCCGTATGCTAAAAGGGCCTACTTCATAAACTATAAAAGAATCGATGGCATCACAATAATTGTGATGCCATCGATTCTTAGTCAGTTAAGTACGTCGCGACGTTCATTTACGCAAGCCGCCGGGCAATTTTTTATAGTCGCTTTCTCACCGGTTTAATACTTCGGTAGTTTGTTTTGTAAATGCAGTCGCTTGATGAAAATATCATGGTTTACTTGGAAATCGGATAAATTCTTCGATTTTCCTGATTTAGACTGAACTGTATTTCTTTATTGAAACTTTGAAAAATGACAAAAGTTGCTGTGTTATCGAACAATGAACCAAGAACAATACGCCAGCTCATACATACTAATGAGCTGTGCTTCAAGCGCGCTTTTGAAGCGCGTTAGATAAACGGACT
Organism: Pachyseris speciosa; assembly: GCA_016490735.1. Lineage (NCBI taxonomy): Eukaryota > Metazoa > Cnidaria > Anthozoa > Scleractinia > Pachyseridae > Pachyseris > Pachyseris speciosa. The sequence continues at coordinate 585,843 of JAEMWC010000074.1, forward strand.
CGCGTTAACGCATTTCTAACTAACTAGTTTGAAGCGCGTTAACGTGGACGCTTACCTTTGAGCTGTACTGTATTTTAAACCGCTCAGGGACAACTTCCCCCACCACCAAAGTTGTCCCTCAGTGGTTTAGAATAGGAAAATAAGTCTTATTTGGTCAACTACAAATCCGTATTCGTGTTGATGCTGGTCTACTACTTAGAATTCCATTCACAAACCACTTCAACCAATTTCAACCACCCAAAACCACTCCAAACCGGTCAAACTAGTTTGAAACCAGCTTGACAAGTCCCCCCAATTAGAGAAAAGAGGTTTGAAGAATATCCGTGTCACTCAATTAGAGAAAAGGGGTACCAAGGTATCCCAACGAAACCGATTGGCTTTTTTTGATTAAAATATATTTAAGAGAATGACAACACCTTCGTGTGACTTATTACGTTACAATGTGAGGCAGGCTTTAATTACAGAGATAGACAAGTGGTTGGGAAAAGAAAAAAATAAAAAATCCATGGACGCTCCTTTCATGTGTGGGAAATGTTGCATACTGATATGTCTCTATGGCAGTATGTTAAGAAAACAGAGGAAACGCATTTTATTGATGAATGTGCGCTTCTCGCTTTCGAAGTTATTCATTCTCTCCCAACCAAAGAGAGAATTTTCATTAAAAAGTGGTTGACCGATGAAGGATTTTATGATACAGTCAATTAAAGATGTGTGTAACTTCATAAATGGATTTGATTGATCAGGTTCGTGACCTCCCCCTGAGGTAAAGGAAAAGATTTTGAAGAAAGTTATTAAATTAAAACTTAAACAACGTTTCAATTTAGGGTGGGGACTGTTTTTAGTTTATATTGAAAACGCGCCATGTGGTGAGTATAATGAAAGAATTACAAGAATAACACAATGTAGAAAGTGCAGTCGTTGTATTAATAATGGATATACCTCACAAATTAATGTGATTTGGTAAGCTGAAGCCACTCTAAAGGCACTAAGGCCACATGGTAGTGGGCATTACCCCTTAAATCTACCAAAGCAAAGATTGAGCCCAAGCATTAGCAGCCATGGACAGCTGTTTCGGCCTTGTTAGGCCTCATCAGCATAGCATAGCTAATGCTCAGGCTCAAGTACCCACATATCCATAAAACAAGCAGTGAAAACGTAAAGCTTGTGGGATGTGGCTGGAGTGACAAGGATATACCTCACAAATTAATGTGATTTGGTAAGCTGAAGCCACTCTAAAGGCACTAAAGCCACATGGTAGCGGGCATTACCCCTTAAATCTACCAAAGCAAAGATTGAGCCCAAGCATTAGCAGCCACATCCCACAAGCTTTACATTTTCACTGCTCGTTGTATTAATAATGACATGTGTTTTGTTTGTTTTAGAAAAAATAAAGTTCATTCTATTGGTAATTCTTAAATTCTTGATGAAATTATTTATCAGTTTCATGGATTTTATTACAAGGATTCTTTTATTTTGATATGATATAAATGGATATTATGGAGCAGATTTTAACACTTCCACCAGAGTTTCACATAAAAATTTACAGTTATTACACCAAAAACCAATTGAAAGAATTTGAAGAAAGAAAAAAAAATGGGTGGGGAGATGTTTTGGAAGAGCTGTTGGTTCCTTTGCGTAATTTCATTTTTCCAAATTATTTTTTCACCCAACGTTAACCCCACTATGGCAAGCCAAATGTAGCAATATTCAACTCATCTAATTTTATATTCAGTTATGTATTTTGTATTCAACTTTTATTCAACCTTCAACACATCATTCAACATTCAACTATTTATTCAACATTCAACTAGTCATTCAACATTAAGCACATCATTCAACATTCAACTATTCATTCAACATTCAACGCATCATTCAACATTCAACGAGTCATTCAACCGGTCAATATAAAAGATGGACTGCGGACCCGGACTGCGGACTGAGCATAAAATGAGTATAAAATGAAGACTGAAGGCTGCAGACTAGGTACAAAACAATGTGCAAAAGGCGGGTGTAGTCATGGCCCACCCTATGGCCTCCCGGCGGTCGTTTTTTTTATTTTTTTTTTAACTCAGTTCAGCCTGTGTAAACTGAACGTTTTCCATCAACGCTCCCTGTCATACCAATGACTCTCTTGGTGGCGGTTCGCTCAAAATTTTCAGTGTTAAACAGACTCGTGGTAGATTGGGATCAGGAAAACCAGAATGCCGTATAAATACAACTTTCGGGCAGCTATCAAGAGGCTATGGTCCTGTTCCGTGCAGATCATCCAGCGAACTGGGTCCCAGTTTCTGTCGCTTGCATGAACCCGCGATGACTGAAGAATCCAAACCAGCTTGAAATAGTGTAGCATCCAAGCATGTAATACACCTGCCCATAGCCTTTACGATATGAAAAATAATTATTTTAATACTGAAGGCATCATGTTTTCCCGTTGTTGGAACCGTCGACAGTATAAAGTTTACGCACATGTCATTGGCTTCCCAGTGGGGTTGACTCCCGGGCCTACCAGGGAGACATGTGGGGGACAAGAAGGAGATAGAATGATGTGATTCTTTGCCTGAGGGTAGGGGGAAATCTTGACATTGTTTTACATCACAGATTAGGGGTGGGGAAATTCACAAGTTTGAAAACGACGTCACAGGGATTTTCAGCTGAGAGGCACCTCACCCAGTGGGCTTTGTCTTGAGAGATTCCCCAACCCCCGGGGAAAATTCCTCAAGTTTGCTTGACTGATTTTACAGCCCCCCTGGTTAGCCGGGGGTCGATCCCACGGGGAAGCCGATGACATATGCATTTACGCCTGGTAATCAGAGCACATAGATCAGGTGTTTATTCTTATATACTTTTGAAACAAAAATTGAAAGTAAGTTCAGCTCCAAGGTTTTCTTTTTCTCTCAATCTTTTTCTTCAAAGAACATTTAAGAAATTGCGACAGGAAACGTCATTTGGGACAGCATCAACAGAATCAAATGGACACGCATTACCGTGGGAACGGTGAACAGTGATTGGTTGAAGTTTTCCCAAAATTTACATACCTCAGGAGACGTGATTGTCTTGGAATTTTGGAAAACATTTAATTTAAAAAGAACTAAAGGTCTAAAATATTCCGAATTCAGTTCTACCACGAGTCTGCTTAGCAAATTTGAGTGTAACGCCGCCAAGAGAACAGAAGAGAGTCGTAGGTATGACAGATTGACGGAGAAGGTTGTTTACACAGGTTTCCAGCAATGCTGAACTGAGTGTTTTGCACTTTGTTGACAGCTGTATTAATTTCAGTTTTTTTATTGTTTTTCTTAGCAAGAAGACCCGTCACGCGAGATTCCCGCCATTTTTATCATATTTAGCCAATCATATTATACCTCCCTCGTGGAATTGAACGATCCAAGGGAAAGGACCCTGTTATTGAAAACAGTATGTTCGTGTTTTTTGCACTGAAAAGGAAAATAATTTTACTAGAAAACATTGCAAAAATATTGAAAAACTTAAAACCATCTTGGTTAAAATTTAAAAATAGCCTGTTTTAAACGGGATTACGCCTCACAGAAATGAAAGTATATCAATACGATAGAGAAAGTTTGCTGTTGAAGTCTCGTTTTCGATTATATCTGATTTGTTAAGAATGACGGTTAGTTGGCTTATATGTATCATTTATTTTCAGTTGACTAGCTAGCTTGTGCAAAGTGGAATTGAGCATTAAACTAGTTCAAAACAACTGGTAGATGCTGTGGACATTATTTTCCTGGTGTATCTTCAAATCCAGTAGCACGCTATAAACCCGCGGTGCGAAACACTGAGTTTTAAAAAATTGACCACCAGTAGCTCATAGGGTGGGCCATAGCCTACACCATGGCCTGCGCCACGGTTTGTCCATACCCGCCTTTTGCACAGTGTTTTGTACTCAGTACGCGTTTGGTTCCTAGTCCTCATTTTACGGTCCAGTCCGCAGTCCGCAGTCCGTGTCCGCAGTCCGCAGTCCGCAGTCCGCAGTCCACAGTCCATCTTTTATACTGACCGGTTGAATGACTCGTTGAATGTTGAATGATGTGTTGAATGTTGACTGAATAGTTGAATGTTGAATGATGCGTTGAATGTTGAATGAATAGTTGAATATTAAATCAATAGTTGAATGTTAAATCAATAGTTGAATGTTGAATGATGCGTTGAATGTTGAATGAATGGTTGAATGTTGAATGTTGAATGACTAGTTGAATGTTGAATAAATAGTTGAATGTTGAATGATGTGTTGAAGGTTGAATAAAAGTTGAATGGATTCTTTCATGTGCATCGAGGTTTTTTTTAGCAACTTAGAACAGATATTGGCTTGAAGGTACATGAAAGCGGTTAGTTCCAGGCCCTTCATTCAATTTCGCCATGCAGTCGATGGCAATTTTGCAGCGGGTACACCTTGAAATTAAAACAAAAAACACCCAACGCAGACACCAAACTCGATGACACTTTGGTATGGCTTCGCATCGATCGTTGTGACGAGCAGACTTTTCCAAATAGCGCTTTCTTGAGGCAAACATTTCTGTCATGGATTCGCTTAATAAAAAGTTTTAGGGGAAAGAACTTCAGGAAATTACTTTTCGGAAAGAAATGTCAAGCAGCCTTGCAAATTTGACCGTCTAAAATTTTTTCCATAATGGCGGCTGGAGATCGAAAATTTCCTCATGACAAACATACGAATAATAACCTGACACGACGCCATGTACGATTAACCCATTGGCACCCGTGCCGGCCAAAACTGGCCATAAAAAACTCCCATGCTTCAAAACATTGCAACTTTCTCAATTGCACGAATATTGCCTTAACTGTAAGTTGTGAGCATGAAATGGAATGTCCTTTAAATTTGGATATCCAATAAATGCAAGAAACGTAGCGATTTTTACCAAATATGGCCTTTTGAGTTTGGAAAAGAACAAAACTGACCGTTTTTAACGTCAAAGAGAAACCACGAAAATGCCCCTTTTTGCCTTAACGTTTTTTAAAGAAATCATCGTCGAAAAACCAAACTTCAACCATCATAATGAAATTCAGTCCTTGTTCTAGCTTAGAAATGCCTTTTTTTTTTCATATTCTTCTCCCGAGCGTAGATACAGCCTTTTGTTGCAGTGCATTCGGGCCTTTCCGCCATTTTCAACATCTCGACTGCATTGAATGCTGGGAAATGACGAGTCAGAATTTTTGACAGCAACCGTTCCTTCCCCCAATTCTTTCACATATAAACTAAGTCTACAGCCACTCCGACCTACCGCCAAAATTTCCTGTTTGTGGTCATCTTCAGTGCTCACAAATTCCAAAATATGCGGTGGTAGGTCGAGAAATTCATCAATAGTCGAGTCCCAAAGGTACTAAGTGTCTGACCGGCCAAATTCCCAGTTTGTCGAGTAAGAAGTCAAATTCGACAACAAAGTACATCACCTTGCTCGATTCTTTGAGAAAGTGGACTCTTGGCTACCGTCACGCTTAATGATGCTCATCAGGCAGCCGCTAAAGATGAAAAATGGCTGTAAACTTAGCAAAAATCGCAAGCAAACCGAACTTGGACCATTGTTGTAGCTCCACATGTGAAAAATAGCTACGTCAGAATGACGTTTTCAGAAATCTTGAGCCTCCAGTGCCTTAGGACAGCACCACTTTTCCACGGTACTTTCAAATAAAGAGTCATGAAATGCTATTCATCGTTTATAGGTAGAAAACCACTCCAAAAACGTAAAAACGGCTGGTAGTCAATGGGTCAATAACCTTGCTCTCTACGGTTATTAATCGTAACTTGCGCGCATAATAACCGTAAGAGGCAACTTTCCAGTATAATAACCGTAGAACACCGCATTGTTTGGTTATTATACTGGTTTGACGTGAATAGTACGTATAATAACCGTACAATAACTTATAGTTCAGATATTATCCTGTGCTCCAAAAGTATTTTGACACTCCAGAAGTAAGTTGACACATTTTCTGTTCCATGCCGATAGTCAGTATATTTCAATGTGCCATGCCTCAATTTATATTGCTATGCGAATTTCAGACTAAACGTGCTGTTTAAAAAAAAAACGAAAAGAAAAGCAAACAAGCCTTTAATCTGAGTTTTGGGAGTTGGACTGGTCATCCATACCCTTTCAAAGCCTACTGATCTCCAGATCTAGTTTGGAGCATTCTAGCTCCAATTTCCTCTTTTTAAGCTGTAATGTATCATCCTTTATTAAATCTGTTACTCCTTTCTTTGCACTGACCGCCTTACAAGAGGCTCTCTTGTAAGATCCTGATGGTCCTGGCTTGTTCTTTGGCTCAAGCTCCTGTACATGCAAATTTTGCTCAACAGCTCCATACTTGGTGGTATTCACATACCTGTGCACGTCCTTTACGTCCTTGATCTCACAGTACCAGTCTGACCAGCTGCAAAAATCTGCACAAAACGGTATGAACCATCAGCTTTTGGGACGAGTAAAATGGGAGTAGAATATGGTGACGTGGAGGGCTCAATGATACCTCGCTCCTCCATGTTCTGGATCTGTCGATCAACCTCTGTGCGGAGAGAAAAGGGCATTCGATGGAGCTTTATTGCGACAGGCACCTCAGTCTTAGTATGAATGTGAAGTAGGCTCTGTTAGTGCGGCCGACTTCTCTGTCATTGTTAGCGAACACATCACGGTAATCATCAAGGAGAGTTGCTAGTTCCGCTTTCTCTGAAGGTGACACTTCACAATGATCCAAGTTAACTGCTACTGGACCTTTCTTAGGTGGCACAGGAGGAGGTGGGGGGTTCTCTGAAACAGTGCACCCTGATCATGGACTTTGACTGGGGAGAGTTCTCCAATTGAAGGCCTTGGAGCATAACCATCCTATGTCGAATTTTGAGTCGTTTTTCGATTTTGCTTGGATTTGTCTGAATCTCTGCATGTGAACTGCAATTCGATGGAAACACATTGTATGGTATTTTTTTGACTGATTCATCCAGAATCCAGAAATGCATTTTTTCTTACGTACACCAAGAAACCAACCTTCCATGGGAGTGGTTTGCAAGTTGCATTACATCTTCTTTCAATCGAATTGCAGCTTACATGCAACAATTCCGGCAAATCCAGGCAAAATCGAAAAACAACCTAAAATTCGACATAAGATGGTTATGCTCCGAGGCCTTCAATTCTTGTGCCCGCGAACAGTTTAATTGGCAGATTACCTTTGTTCGTGACTGTGACTGGTATTTGGTTTTGGGGGTCTGCAGCAACCACACTTGCACCCAAAAGAAGATTTAAACGAGCCATTTTATCCATGAACGGGGAAAATAAAACATCTTGGTCGCATGGTCCATAGTCCGTAGCTGCGGCATGGACGAAGCACTGCGAACAGGGAGGAATGACTTGGTCTGAGATGAGGGAGACAACTACTGGTGATAGCACAGATCCATGTGAACGTTTCTCCACAATCAACTTGGCATCACCAAGAGTAAGTGTACAATGTGCCCAATCAATTCCAAAGGAGCTGAAACTTTCAAGGGTATCCATACCCAAAATGGCTGGGACATTTAAATTGTGAATTACAAGTAAATGCACATTGTGTTTTGAGACATGACCTATCTCAATGTTAGTGACAATCTCACCTACACAGTGTAATGGGCTTCCATTTGCTGTAGCAGGTGCACTCTGTGGAGGGCTGAGGCGCCACTTCTCAATGCCAGGTAATCGAGAGCTAATACAGGTAACATCTGAGCCAGTATCCAACAGCCAGGTGCATTTCACATTTTCAATTTTTCCTGTCACATGCAAGGTAGATCGTCTCTGAGACCATGGGCGTTGTAGACAAATGAGGCACTATCAGTTGAGTTATGCACCAGTGGTGGCCTTGCTGCACTGGTGGAGTTTAGTTTAAATGTGGTGAGGAACACTGGCTGGCTACATGTCCAAGGCCTCCACAATTATAACAGGTAATCGAATTTGGGGCTCTTCGTACTTGGTGATGAGGGCCACTGTGGTAAAAATGCTCTCGATTCCACCCTCTGCTCTGCACTGAGGGGGGTAAGGCTACATTGACTTTGCAAATGCATGGTAGATCCACAAGAAAAACACTTGTGAGGTGATGACCCTGGGTTGGGTTGTTTGGATGAAACAGCGTTTACATCATCCACAACAGATTCTGGATGAACTTGCTCCCGAAGGAGGTGTTTTAGCTCACTCAATTCATTACAAAGTGTGTCCAATCTGTTGGCATTCTCGGTAGATTCAATGGTTGCCACTTGCTCGACGGAAGACTGGGTACGAGCAAGGGCTTCTTCAATTTGGCGGGCTTGTTTGGCGAGGTTTGTGTATGTTTCATCAGGGTAATCCAGCTGCAATTTGGAGGAAATAGGCTGAGGAATCCCCCGAAGAAACTGACGAGTAACCGCTTTCTGTGACGGCTCGCTGAGTGGTGTACCTTCCGCAATACCAAACGCATCTCGATACAATTGCTCCAAAACAGCAAAATAAACCAGAAAGGATTCACCTGGTTGTTGCAAGCGAGAAAGAAAAGCCTGTTCTGAGGACGCTGGGTCGGTCTTGTACTCGTCAAGGATAGCTTTCTTTAGCTTAGGCCAGTCCTTTCGATCTTCCTCTGGAACTGTAAGCAAAAATTCTACCTTGTCATCCGGGAGACCAATCGCAGCCACTGCCGCCATTTTGTTGTTGTTCCAGCCACGTGCAGCTGCGTAAGTTTCTACTCTCAGAATCCATTTCTTGACGTCCTCGTCTTTCTTCCATAACAATCTACATCTATCGTCTTCCATCGCACCACTGCCACCAGTGTAAACTCAACTTCAAATAATGATGTAAACTCAGAGGCCAGAGATTCTTAGCTCGTCTCTCACAACTTCCCCTGAACTCCAGTCCCAGACCCCTTTGCCCTAAAGTGGCCTAATGGGGCCCTAGTTACAACTGTCACAATAAGACTGGGTCATTTAACAGCACGACCATATCAAAACAAGAACCAGCTGTACCGAAACTAGAGTAGGTGCGTACAGTTAGCCAAATGCCGATAGAAATATCGTGCCATAAAACTGTAAATTCCAAACACTAAGCGATGAAATGATTTCATGTAATTACCGGTAGTGACATTTCAAGCGAAATTTCAAGCCACCAAATAAATTGCTGCCCGAAATTTCGCTCTCCCAAACGAAATTTTGACCGAAATTTCGCTTCCCCAAACAAAATTTTGCTCCGCCTACAATGAAATGCCATGCGAAATTTCGCATGCCTGCACGAAATTTCGATAATTTCAGAACAATAGGTTCATCGAAATATCACCGAAAATTCGCTTTCTTCGAAATATCGTGCAATTTCGGCAAATTTCGTCGAAATTCAACGGAATTCGTTCTCATTACTTTTGCACAGTACTGTACCACATCATGGGTGGATTTGAACCCCCACCCCTCAGGAATTGGAAATCCTGATTACAAAATATCCGTATCCCACCCCTCAGGAATTTCCAATTCCTGAGGGGTGGGGATACGGATATTTTGTGGGACTACACATTTTAGTTTGATATTTCTTATACACTGTATATTTACTCAGGGTTCTCTTTTTTTGGGTGGCAGCTGGCAATTTTCGCTGCCTGTGAACAACTCAATTTGCAGCAGCTGCACGCCAAAGAATCGCTGTTGTTCAGTAATAATTTTCACTTGCGCACCCATAATCTCCGCCTGCTTTGCTAAAGTTGACTGCAACTCCCTTTGAAAAGGGTATGAAAGGGATTACCTAATAATGGGATTCACTGGTTTTGTAAGAAGTGATTATAAACTACATATTTAAAATAGTAGTCAGATTTAATACCAATGTTGAAATTGAAAAATTGTGCTGGTAATTTATGTGACAAAATATTTGTTATGTGTAGAATACAAATTTTGTGTACTGTCTCTATCATACCCTCTGTGGGGTAGGGATAGGGAGTAGGGGGTGGGGTGGAGAGATTATTTGCATTTCTCCTTTTAAATTTTTGAAGGGTACCTTCTTTTAATTTAGATGGACATGCTTGATAGTTTCCAACCAATTTAGAGGCCTAGGAACGGTTTGCCATGAATTTGGAACTCTTTCATCCAAACCAAACTGCTGTCAGTTTTTTTCTAACATAGAGCTGAATGAGAATGGACATGTAAATTTATAAATCATTTGTTACACATGTTTAATTTATAAACCATACTCGTTAGTAACCAGGCATTTCAAAGTTGGAAGAAAAGTGATAAAGGTCAAGTTCCAAATTATTTTTCTGAATCAGAGATATGTCTATCCTGGCCAGCATTCTTGCCAAATGACACTAGCAATAGAAGTTTGTGTGAAGCATATATACAGATACTTGTAAATGCTAATGAATGAAATGTATGGTAATAATCAATAATATAATCATGCTGCTCCATGCATGGCTCAGCCCCTAGGTCCGACCCCTTACCCTTTTATATACCATTTTTGACAGAAAAGGTACCCCTTTTGTATACCTTCCATTGACAAATAGTACCCCTTTCGTATACATTGTATCTTCCATTGACACAAATGGTACCCATTATGTATACATGTACCTTCCATTGACGAAAGGTCCCCCTTTCGTATACCTTTGATTGACAAAAGGTACCCCTTTTGTATACCTTTGATTGACAAATAGTACCCCTTTCGTATACATTGTACCTTCCATTGACACAAATGGTACCCCTTTCGTATACATGTACCTTCCATTGACAAAAGGTACCCCTTTCGTATACCTTCGATTGACAAAAGGTACCCTTTTTGGATACCTTCAATTGACAAATGGTACCCTTTTCGTATACCTTCCATTGGAAAATGGTACCCGTTTCACAAGAAGTATTCTTGTCATTTTCATGTAGCGTTCAATAGAGGGTATGCAACCAGTCTCGAGGGATTCGAATGGCAATGGGTTGGTGGCCATGTTGGTGGACAATAACAAAAGAAGCTAATGAGATATGTTTTGTTCATGGTACACCAACATGGCGGTGATGACGTAATGTGCATACGCCCTATAAATTAAAACAGTACAGCCATAAGGTATGTGTGTTTGAAATATTCTCATGAAAGGCCCTTTTAACCCTTTCACCCTCAAGGGGTCTCCCTTTGATGAGTAAAATTGTCTGGTTTTAGACAGTAAAATCTGTAAAGTCCCCCTTGGTGGTGAAAGGGTTAAATACCCAAATGACAGATTTCCCAATCCTTTCATATACTTTGATTCATGAAATCCCTACCATTTCATATACCTGAAGTGTGAAAAAGGTACCCCTTTGAGGCGAGCCTCCCCATATAGGCCATTGTAGGGAGTCCCTCCCCCCCCCCCCCCCCCCTGGGTATTAACATCCTAGCTGGTCTACTCTGATGCAGTAGATATTTTTTGTGAATAACTATGTTAGGTGGTATTTTTGAGCTGTGCTCAGTGTCCTTAGGTTTTTCACCTCTACACTTGGTTTCTATTGGCTCTTTCCAGCACTAATACAGTCTGCCATGCATGATCAGGCATATAATCTCAGTACCCATCTTATGATCTGTTTTAAGAAAGTCTCCTGGTCCTGTTTGGCTAATGGTTGGAACTCCTCCCCATCTTTCCTGTGGGTTTTATTCGCATTCACACCTGTAGGTTTCCTATGATGCCTTTAAATACATCCTAGCTCATACTCTTCAACCCATTGCCTTGTCTTTCCCCTCTTATTATCACGGCTCCTTGGTGCTTTTATGGTTTTGGTTGATGGTAGTGGTGAAACAGTTTTTTAATTCCAATGTGCTGACCCAGGCTTAAGTCCCACCCCTGATTACCACTTTTATTTGCTGCAGGTGTGTCTTCAGGGCTTTGATCTTGAAATGTTTGTCACTGATGACGGTGACATCAGCTTATGTTTGTCAAGCGCAGTGTCATACTTTCAATGTCCCAGTTACCTAATCTGTTACTTGCCACCCCAGTGTGGCTTTAGAAAGAAATTTCCATACGCTACAAACAAATAATTATGGACAAGAAAATGTTTACATGTGGCATTTTTCTCAATTTTAAGAAAGTGTTTGATACTGTCAATCACACTATTTTACTAAGTAGATAAATTGCACATTATGGGATGGGAGGTATTGTACTCAAGTGGTTCTCGTCGTATTTGGCTTTCTGGTCCCACTTGTACTCAAGTGGTTCTCGTCGTATTTGGCTAACCAAATGTGAGCAACGCATAGTAGTACGTAGTAGCAGCAGCGGCAGCAGCGGGGTGGTAGTAGTGCGACTACAACTACGACTACTTGATTACTTTTCTTATCTCACACCTGAGGCAGATTCTACTCCTAATGTGTCAAACACCTTCCTTTGCATGGTTGTTTCTGCATCCGGATCCAGTGCATAAAAACTTGCTTGCTGGTCCCACTGTGCCTTTGTTACTTGCACCGTACAGTCCTGGCCTGGTGATCCTATTCACCTCGTTGTTATCCTTTGCTGTTGGATTTGCATGTCATGTCATTTCCTTGCTTACAGTAACTACATAGAATGTTTTTGCCATTTTGCGCACTGTGCTCAGGTTACCATTGGGATTGAATTCGTTGCAAAGCTCTCCATTCTTTGTTTACACTGCTGCTAGCATTCTCCATGGTGAGCGGGAACGCTGCAGTATAATCCTTAATTGTTTTCTGCACTTTGTTTCAAAGTCTGAATGGTGGGGAAGAGGCCCAGGCCAGGCAGTTGTGAAAACTGTTCAAAATTAATCTCACCATATATAATTGGCATGCTTTCTTACATTACCCTGGTTCTGCCTTAGCCAACAGCTTAAATTAACAGTGAAAGTTTCACTGTACCTTACAACTTTCTAGTGCTCACGCTGCAGTATAATCCTTAATTGTTTTCTGCACTTTGTTTCAAAGTCTGAATGGTGGGGAAGAGGCCCAGGCCAGGCAGTTGTGAAAAACTGTTCAAAATTAATCTCACCATATATAATTGGCATGCTTTCTTACATTACCCTGGTTCTGCTTTAGCAACAACAGCTTAAATTAACAGTGAACAGTTTCACTGTACCTTACAACTTTCTAGTGCTCTAGTTATGTTCTTAATTATGTACTGACACTGGGGCTAGTTTGTGGGTCTGTACACTTAAAGCGTGACCATTCAAATAAAAAAAAAACATTGAATGTCATTAGCTTCATTCTGATTTTTCATGTTTTTTCTTTTGCAGGTTTGTCCTGGATCATGGCACAACAAGTGTCTGAACAAAACAACCAGTCGGATTCCTCCAGGGAGTCATTGAAAATTACTCTCCTTGGTGGTGGATGGACTTCATCAGCTGGTGGCTTAGCAACATTAAATAGAGAACTTGCAATTCACCTGTCTCAACATCCCAAAGTGGAAGTTTCCTTTCTCATCCCTGACGGTCATTTTACAGAGGAGGACAAAAGAGAAGCACAGAGTTATGGGATAGCAGTTGTTGGTGCAAAGAAACGTCTTGGCTATGAGCCTTTGGAGTGGTTAAGTACCCACCTGAAGGTCACAAAATGGATGTTGTTGTTGGCCATGGTGTGAAGCTTGGTCGGCAGGTACAGGTCATAAAAGATTCAGACCGATTTCAGAATTGTAAGTGGGTCCAAGTGGTCCATACTGCTCCAGAAGACCTGAGCAAGTACAAAAGCTATTCTGATCCCATCTCAAAAGGTGAAGAGAAACATGAGATTGAAGTTGAGATCTGTAAACTTGCAAATCTTGTTGTTCCTGTTGGACCCAGACTCGAAGAAGCTTACTCTTCCTATTTGCAGCGATGTAAGAGGGATTCTTTCCCTGTCATTCCAGGACTTTTTGACAGAGAATTTGGAGATTTAGAGCAATCTCCCAATGACAATGCCGAATTTAAAGTGTTGTTATGTGGCCGTGGTGATGAGGAGGACTTTGAGTTAAAGGGTTACAACATTGCCGTAAAAGCATTCACTGATCACCGTCTTCAAAGGTTTACCAATCCTGGTGAGCAGTAACTCTGGATTCGCGAGAGCATTGGAGAAGATTCCCTTTGGCAATTCATGCATAGTGCATTCAGATGAACCTGAAAAGTGGGCAGAGGCAATTGAAGGTGTCCGTGTCAGACATAGAGTGCGACTCCAGGAGATTAAACTGCTGAGAACAGTATGTATGGTTGGAAGGAGCAATGTGAACATTTTGTGGAGAAGCTGTGGACAATGGTTCATGGTATGGTAAAAGTTGCGCTTGTCATCTCTTTTATAAACCTACCTGCTAATTAATGTAGAATAGGCTGTACTGACACTCTGTAGCTAATAAATATACTGATCGTAATTCACCCTAACGTTAAACGCATGGTTGCATACACTGTATGAGTAGTTTGTAACCTGTGAACCTATATCTTGTAAGTTGGGGAGCAGTTCTTTCGTCAGTGATGTTATTTGCCTTCAATGCTGCTTCAAGTTGAGATTTATTTTCACTTTTGGATTGAAAGTGCAGTTGGCATAAAAACGTAAAAGTAATCTGTGTTTGAGTCGTAATGTAGGGATATAATAATTGAAGGGCTCGGCGCATAATCAACCTATGTCAAATTTTGGGTCATTTTTCGATTTTGTCTGGCTTTGTCTGAATTGTTGAGAGTTAACTGCAATTTGATTGAAAGAAGATGTAATGCAGTTTGCAAACCACTTTCGTGGAAGGTTGTTTTCTTTGTGTATGCCAGAAAAAATGCATTTTTGCACACATTATATCTCTAAAATGAAAAAAAAAAAAAAAAAAAAAAATCGGTGAAAAAAATACCAAACAATGTTTTTTAATCAAATTGCAGTTCACATGCAGAAATTCGGACAAATCCAAGCAAAATCGAAAAACGACCCAAAATTTGACATAGGTTGGTTATGCTCCGAGGCCTTCTATTATTATGACCAGCAGTTTTTGAAAACTATAGCAGTAAATATGTGATCCAAGGGAACATCATTATTAGTATAACAATATATGCTACCAGTTGCTCATAGGTACTGCTATTACCCACTGATCGATTGACAACTAATTAATTTTTTGTTTCCCTGATTTTTCTGAGAGATGATACTAAAACATCAAATGAGTGATTTTAACCTGTTGTTTTTTTACAGGTTCTACTACTGGCAGTGTGATAATATCAAGAGCAGATCCCTCCGTTCAAGAACAGTCAGCTGCAGCTGCACCAGAGAAAAGTGCTTCAGGGCAACAGCCTTCTTCTGATGTAGAAATGAAATGGTCTGGGCCTAGTAAGGAAGATGAATCAACAGGTGAACAGTCTCTCCAAAAGGGAGAAAAGCAAAAGACCTCAGGACCCACATTTGACCTGGGTATGACACTTATCAATCTTTACATGTATATTAACAGTCGTTTTTGGTCTCGGTGCTCAGAGTGGTCTGCTCGTTACTCAGAAACTGACGGCTCGAGATTCCGCTTCAATCAGGATTCCATGAGCAACATGATTGGCAGTCTATAGACTCTTAAGTGTCACTCTCGCTAAACAATGCATTTTTTTACAGTGCGGCGCATATCGTGTGAAATAGTTAAACCAATGAGAGACATTGTTGGATTGAAATGTTTCCCTGAACACATAACCATGCATTATTATCAATATGTATTAAATGTACAGTGGAACCCCACTGCAGACAACCGGTTATAATTAAAATGGGCTTAAATTATATTAACCCGATTAGTACGGACACCCGGATAATGCGGACACTTTGACATCTCCCTTTTGCTGTCCGTATTAACGGGGTTCCACTGTTAATAAAAAAAGTCACTTTTTTACATTTTTAGACTCTTTCTTGATTTTCAGACCCTCTTATCAGCCTTATAATCAGCTTCGAAGATCTAGATGATGAACAAAAGGAAAAGATATACGAAATTTTAACGCTTAATGCTGAGATGTATGTAAAATTCCGCAAGGTTTCTACAGATGTACTCAAACAAGGAGTTCCTTTCTTTGAATTTCTAACAAACACTTACAAAGTCAGCCTTGTAGGTGTCAAGAAGAGTTCGTTGGAAATTGTAATGTATTGTCCTACCCTGGAAAGCCTTGAGCATCTGTGGAGGGACTATCTTTCTGGTCGCCTCATGGAAGTTGCTGAGAGGCTCCTGGTGACTGATGAAATCAAGAGGAAACTCAACCTGGAGACGATGAGAATAAAAACAAACATAGAAAACGAAAACTACTTGATATGCAAGAAGGTTCTCTTGGAAATGTCAGGTAAATGTAACAGTTCATTTATCTGTAATAAGTGTGTTCTCAATTCGTTTCAGTAATTTGCACAAAATCATAACAACTGCAATACCTGTAAGATGTTTTTTTTTTTAGTACCTTCCGTTACAAGATTACATGCTGCACTGCGTAATGAAGCAGTCGACATATGCGGATATGTTCCTCTTCTCGCAGATGTCTTGCAAATGCCAGAACAACTAAGTCCTTTTCATCAACAGTGAATCATGGTTTGTGTTTCTATTGATATCAATCCAGGGCAGCAGGCAGCGCTCATTTACTATCAATCAGGATTTGGCCTTGCATCGCTGATCGACCTGGGAGTAATGACGTGATCCTGATTGCAGAAAATGTGTGAAATTGTCTCCTCGGACCTTGCCATCAGAAGGCCACACTGTGTATGTGTTGTACAGTAAAAATATGTGTACCCAGTGTGGTTGGTTCAGTGGCCTAGTGGTTAAGGCATCCGACCGGTAATCTGGAGACAGGTTCGATTCCTGGCTGAGCCACATTTTCACTTAATTACTTAGTTGTTGATTTCTGTTCCCAAATTAACCTTGTCTGTTTGTATTTCTCAGAAATCTCTAATGAATCGCCATCCAAAGGGGAATAGGCTGGTGATCCTAAGTAATTAAGGCAATCAGTTGCTAATACATCCCTCCCTACCTTTATATATATATATATATATATATATATTATAATATATATATTATATTATTATATATATATATATATATATATATTATATATAATAATATATATATATATATTATAAGCAGAAAGCGGTTCTACTTTTCGTGAAATTTTTCTCGCAACGGAAGTTCGAAAAAGTTTCACGAAACCAACCAAGTTACAACGGTGCAACGCCTGCTGAAACTTTTTTCGCAGCGCCGTTGCACACAAGTTTCAGCAAAACTTTCAACGTGTAACGGCTCTAGTTTGGCTGTAAGTGTTAACTTTGTATATTATTTGTGTTAAGCACTACAGGAACTAAGATTATGCAATCCAAATTTTTGTTTTAAAGGCTTGCTGCCATGTCGCAAATCCTTGTCTGTTCAGAGAAAAAAATTACAGCGGACTAAAAGAGTGATTAGTGCTTTTTTCTCTTCTCTCTCCGCCCTCCTCCTCTCTCACTCTCTCACTCTCTCATTCCTCCTTCTCAGTGCTGTGGAGTGATTGACGGGCTCGTCCGAAGCAAAAAAACGCCAGTTTTGAGTTCGGTCAAACGGCTCCAGATTGCTGCGGGTACGTTCTTGCGAATTTACACAGATATTTCCAGGCTACTGTGCCAACGTTGTCGAGTCATGTTGAAGCGAAAAACGGCTTTTTGGGCCTTCTGCAGCTCTCTGGAGCTATTTCAGTGAATTATCTGTTGGATTTGACAAAACGTACCTTCAGTACGCCAGTTTTGGACCCATTTTCGGTCAAACGGCTCCAAATTTCTGCGGGTACGTTCTTGGGAATTCACACAGTAAAAATTTCCCCCGAGTAAAATTTCCCCTGAGCGGGATTTGAACCCACGTCCCCCCATACCAGTCGGGTGTATGACCACTACAACATCAGGACAACCATGACGTGGTATCCCGGGAAATTTCATCACACCCGACTAGTATACGGTGGGACGTGGGTTCAAATCCCGCTCAGGGCAAATTTCTTTCAAACATTTATTCAATTAAAATATGATTATATTTTATATAAATCATATATATATATATATATATTATATATATATATATATATATATATATATATATATATATATATATATATATGATTATATATATATAAATATATATTATATTTGATTATATATATATATATATATATATATATATATATATATATATATATATATATATATATATATATGATTATATATAAATATAATCATATTTTAATTGAATAAATGTTTGAAAGAAAATTTGCCCTGAGCGGGATTTGAACCCACGTCCCCGTATACTAGTCGGGTGTGATGAAATTTCCCGGGATACCACGTCATGGTTGTCCTGATGGTGTAGTGGTCATCACACCCGACTGGTATATGGGGGGACGTGGGTTCAAATCCCGCTCAGGGGAAATTTTACTCGGGGAAATTTACTGTGTGAATTCCAAGAACGTACCCGCAGAAATTTGGAGCCGTTTGACCGAAATGGGTCCAAAACTGGCGTACTGAAGGTACGTTTTGTCAAATCAGACAGATAATTCACTGAAATAGCTCCAGAGAGCTGCAGAAGGCCCAAAAAGCCGTTTTTCGCTTCAACATGACTCATTGGACAACGTTGGCACAGTAGCCTGGAAATATCTGTGTAAATTCGCAAGAACGTACCCGCAGCAATCTGGAGCCGTTTGACCGAACTGGGTCCAAAACTGGCGTTTTTTGCTTCGGACGAGCCCGTCAATCACTCCACAGCACTGAGAAGGAGGGAATGAGAGAGTGAGAGAGTGAGAGAGGAGGAGGGGCGGAGGAGAAGAGAAAAAAGCACTAATCACTCTTTTAGTCCGCTGTATTTTTTTCTTCTGAACAGACAAGGATTTGCGACATGGCAGCAAAGCCTTAAAAACAAAAATTTGGATTGCAAATAATCTTAGTTATGTAGTGCTTAACACAAATATATACAAGTTAACACTTACACAGCCAAACTAGAGCCGTTACACGTTGAAGTTTTTGCTGAACTTGTGTGCAACGGCGCTGCGAAAAAGTTTCAGCAGGGTTGCACCGTGTAACTGGTTGGTTTCGTGAAACTTTTTCGAACTTCCGTTGCGAGAAAAATTTCACGAAAAGTAGAACCGCTTTCTGCTTCTGCAACGATCGCAAATGGTGATAAAAATAAGAGTTTCACCGTGTAACACCACTCGTGAAACTGGTCTGGCTCGGTCTTGTCACGCTACGCTGCATAAGCATGGAGCTAGTTTGCGCGAATTTCGAGACCAGTTTCAACGTTCCCGAACAAGTTTCAACCTTTCATGTTACACGGTGCAATGCTTGCTGAAACTTTTCATCGCCGTCGCACACAAGTCAGCTAAAAGTTTTCACCTTGTAAGCGGCTTAAGATATAAAGGGTGTGCACACTTGTCTTTTGATCCATCGTAACTATGAAAATTCCACGTTCGGCTTCTAATAGTATCTGGCGTGACATCTAATAGTAAAGGCATCTCTCTTGGAAAAAACTAACATGTTCTTTAAAGTACACCTAACCCTAAATATTTTTCCACCAATATAAACTTTGCACCTATTCCAAAAAACTTTAGCCTTTATTTCCAGTTTTGACATTATTATTATTTCTTTGTGGCCTTAAAAACTTACCATGAACTAAGCATCATTTGGTATATGACCGAAACAGAAGGGGCGTGGGTATATTCTTGATTGACGTCACAAGCTGCTTTGCAAATCAGTTTGTGGCGTCAAATCAGGGCTAGAGCCACCCCCTTACTAGCTCGGTTGTGTGATATGTAATTGCTAGATTTCGTAAACATTTACATGTGGCCTGCCTCTAAAAGTCAAGATTTGGTACTACAACAACAACAACAACAACATGCACAATACGGTTAAAAACAGGAGCAAAGATTTATTTTTGCGAAAAAAAATTCGGGCTAGGTGCACTTTAAGTGACTCTACGATAAAGTTTTCGACTTTACGTTCGCTTAAGGCTATCCACTTCGCTTTCTTTATCTTCTAAGTATTCTTTCAGCTGCACGATATCAGATTCGTAGCTTTGCTGAATCTCACGACTGTGCTGATCATGTTGTTGGCTCATTTAAGAAAATCAGAAAATACGATCACGACCCCAAAAGCAAAGCAATGATACAAATGAGATGTTGCTTTCACTGTGATTGTTTGAAAGCTCTTTGTTGTTAAGCTGAAACTTGTCAATCATTCGTTTTCAAGGCTCTTGTTTGTGCGTTTTTTTTTTGGATCAGTTTCTAAAAGCACGGTAATTTTACTCTGAAGATTGATTACATTGTTGTAGCCACGGGAGGAGCATGCGTTACCTGAGTAATGACTCCTGCATGTTGCATGACACTTGCCTTATTGGCTGTTGACCCGCTGCTCTCTAGCCAATATAAGTTTTCCATTAAATGTAAAATGAGGAATTATTTTGCCCAAAGACGGCTGTATACCCTGTTGTTTTGGTCTTCGTGGCTCGATCGTAAAACCTTTTGCATGTACTCACTTGCACGATGATCTAGGTCTTTGGTAAGTAACACAGCAAAGGCAACATTTCTCTCGCGACCACAGCGTTTCGCACTTGCCTGATGACCTCACAAGAAAACTGAGAACACGCTGGATGAAGTTTTCAGTAGTAGCGTTCATCGATTGTCTTGGAAACGTTATGTCCTCTTCACAAATCAAGTAGGACTTAAATCATTATAATTTTGGGCCTATTGGAGAACGAGATACATCGGTGTCCATTTCACCCAAAGAAAGTTAAGAGATATTTTATATTTACCAGAATGTGTTCGCAGAACTACTGGCTCGCTGCTCGAGTTGACGCATTTTGTCCTTCAGTTTCTTGTTTTCCTGCACTAATCGCCTCACTCCATCTGTTAGTGTCACGGACTGATCAACGAGAGAATCTCCATCAGAGTCCAAGTGATCGACTTTCATCTGGTAAATTTTGATCCCTAGGTATAGCCCGACCGGGATGAGACGATCCGGGCATTTCCAACTCTGAAATTAATTTGACGAGCGCTCAGCTTGTGACAAATTCCTGTCGTGTGCGGCTAAATTCCGGGTGTTCCACTTTCCTGGAAGAGAAAACGGAAGTTTGTTGAAACCCCTTTGTCCTCTTAGCGAACAATTTCGACAACTGTGTACAATCACGTCAGATAGTTATGCCGTGATTATCATTTTCACCAGCTGCTTTTGAACACGGCTCGGCCTTATACACAGTGTTGAGACCACTCTTTTCTTAGAATACAATCTACATGTAAATTCATGTTTTCCAACCTTGTTTATAATAGTGTGCTATTTTTAATTGGTGAGGCTTCTACGACATCTTAAAAAAATTCCCAGAAATAGCACTTATTGTATCTACAAGCCGCTGTATTTTTTTCTTCTGACCGGACAAGGATTTGCGCTATTCTGACTACAAACAGATATGGATGCATTACTAAACCACGAAACAGCGAAACGAAACACCGAAACAGCTATTTTTTCCTACTTTTTTCTGAAAGACCGAAACAGCTATTTTTTACCACTTTGATGGTGAATAAAATAGACAGGCCAAACACGACTTCCATTGGTCCTTTGTATCGTTGACTTTCAAAGTTTGGCTCTTACGAGTATATCTTACTCTAACATTCGAGGATCTCTTTTTCTCCCAGCCAGCAGTGTGAACTCCATTAGCCAGACTGCATGGTGCGTTTTCATTAACCCCTTTTCGTTAAACGTTAGCCTGTATAGCAGACGTTTTGGCTTTTTGGTGTACGAACGGTCGTTTAAAGACGCCGCCATTTTGGAAGCCATCCAAGGAGAGAACTGGGGACGGTCAGTGTAAGAGAGGGATTGCGGACTGCGGACCCGGACTGCGGACTGCGGACTGGGTATAAAATGAGGACTGAAGGCTACGGACTAGGAACAAAGAGCGGACCGAGTATAAAAAAGGGAGTATAGAACAAAACTAGGATTGTACTGGCCCAGATGCAGGTTAAAAAAAGCCTTGAGTCTGCTTATTCCGTGTCAAGATTTGTCACGTACATAGTAATGCTCAGTTACACGAAATGCTCGACCGAGCTAGAGAAAGTATAAGAGTAGAGACTTTATCCTGAAATTGTACTTTACTTCACGAGTTTAACACTAGATCGAGGGAGTCGAAGAAATTATTTTTGGGAAGAATGGAAACAGAAAGGCATATAAAAGGCAACCGGACCTTGCACTGGCGTGCATCACAAAAGTACTGGTCACAAATCTAGATATAAATGCTGTAAATGGAAATGTGTGCTCGTTCGATTGCAACTGGCCACTGGTGCAGAGAAGATAAAACAGGAAATACCGGTGCGTTTCTTTTTTGGGAGAAAGTCCAAATCCGTATTTGCGAACATAAATCAAATAAAATGGATTCTCAATCAGATCAAACAAGTATTTTAAACAAGCGGTTTTCCGTGCCAAAATGGTACAACACAATTACCGTACATGACATTATAACCAACAAGAGGCTACAATTAGCCTAAACCCGGGCTTGTAAAAAACAGTATTGTATCCCTAACTTAGTGCTAAACAAAAGAATAGAGGGAAGTCTGTCTTTCTTACATCGGACGCATTGTGTTTAGCTTGTGTTGGAGTCTATTTCTTTAGACCCCTATCAACATTTATTCCTCTAAAATACAGCTCAACCATTGAGAACAGTAATTATAACACTTGTAAAAAATATTTCTAAAAGAACAAGAAAAAGAGAACAGAAAAATAAAGCCCGTGATATATACCACTAAAAAAGCTAAAAGACATCAAACCCGGGTTAGCTGTGTCACAGGCAAGAACAGTGACCTTTAGGCCACAGAGGTTTATCCTTTTGCAAGGTGATAAAAATAGTGTATTGATTCCAAAAAAAAAACTAAGCACACTTGTTTTCGCTTCGATGGATAATTGTTTGAGAAAGGAAACGCTTATCGAACGATGTAGGATTTTTTCGCATAAACGTTAATGGAGTACGTCTCGGTGAAATGTGAGTAGAAAATTAATTAGCAGAGTGAAACTGTTTACAAACACTTCTCCTTTGTCGTCTCATGTTATTATAATCGGCTCCCAAGCACAAGACCTAGAAAACTCAGACCCACCCCCCAAACTGTAAAAACTCAAACCCCTCATAAACGGCGATAATTCATTTTGCCCACGTTTATTTCACTTTGAAAATTTGTATAGTTGTGAGGGGGTCTGAGTTTTCCAGTTTGGGGGTGGGGGTGGGGGGGGGGGTCTGAGTATTCTAGGTCTCGTGCTCCGGGGCCGATTATAATAACGCGAAGTGTTTGTTATCTGCGATAAATAGACGGTGTACATTTCAGCGCACTGAACGGCGATAATTTATTTTGTCCACGTTTATTTGACTTTGAAAATTTGTATAGTTTTGAGGGGGTCTGAGTTTTCCAGACTTGGGGGGGGGGGGGGGGGAGGGGGGTGGGGGGGCTGAGTTTTCTAGGTCTGAGGTCTGAGTTTTCTAGGTCTGAGTTCTCCAGACACCCGATACGGGGAACACGGCGGCAATCCATCTGGAGTTAAATTTTGGTCATGTTAAAAGCTTTCTTCTCGCTGTTGAACTTGCAAATATTCGTATAGACACTTCTCTTAACATATTAGTTGTTCAGACTTCAAAGACACAAGGTGAATCGACGTTTTCCAATACGTGACAACAGGCATCATTCTTGCTGTTGATATGAGATTTACACTTCCGAATCACTCGGCCGGGAAAGGTCAAACTCCCTTTGTCTGTAGTCTCTAATTTTTGGCGCTCCCCTCGCGTCGCGTCTCCTCGCAACTTCGCGCGCGCACGTGGCCCCAAAATCCGTCGCCAAAATTAGAAACTACTCGCAATCTCCTGAAGCAGTCCATCTGCCATTAAGTTTACTCATGTTAAAAGCTTTCTTCTCGCCGTTGAACTTGCAAACATTCGCATAGACACTTCTCTTAACATATTGTTTGTTCAGACTTCAAAAGCCACAAGATGAATCGACATTTTCCCGTACGTGACAACACGCATCACTGTTGTTAAAAATAGTTAGCGCTTGCGCAGAAACGCCGGAAGTGCCATTTGTGGATGATACTCGACGACGAAAAAGAATAATCGTCGGTAGTTTAAGACCCGGGCGCCGCGCGAGACGCGCGCAGCCGGGTAACAAGAGTCGCCATTTTTCCTATCATGAAGAGCTCGAGGTCAAAATAGGTAGGTTTTCTGTGTACTCTGGTAATATTTACAGCAATTGTAAGCACCTTTCATACAGTTCAAGAATTTGAGTGCAGTAATACATTTCGTTGCTCCGTGCTTTTTGTACAATGTTTTGTACTGAGTCCGCGGTTTGTACCCAGTCCGCAGCCTTCAGTCCATATTTTATACTCAGTCCTCGTTTTATACCCAGTCCGCAGTCCGGGTCCGCATCCGGATCTACAGTCCACAATCCATGTCTTACACTGATCGTCCCCAAGTTCTCTCCTTGGATGGCTTCCAAAATGGCGGTCTTTAAACGAGCGTTCGTACACCAAAAAGTCTGCTATGCAGGCTAATGTTTAACGGAAAAGGGTTAATGAAAACGCACCATGCAGTCTGGCTAATGGAGTTCACACTGCTGGCTGGGAGAAAAAGAGATCGTCGAATGTTAGAGTAAGATATACTCGTAAGAGCCAAACTTTGAAGGTCAACGATAACATCAAAGGACCAATGTGAGTCGTGTTTGGCCTGTCTATTTTATTCACCATCAAAGTGGTAAAAAATAGCTGTTTCGGTGTTTCGTTTGGCTGTTTCGGTGTTTCGTTTCGCTGTTTCGTGGTTTAGTAATGATCCTTCTTGGAATAAAGTCGCCAGTCATTGCAGTTGGCAATTATTTCAGCCAACAACTGACCAGGAGCTCGATTTTTGAAGGCACAGAGGCCCGAATATGGCATCGAGTGGTAAGGATTTTAGCTTTTGTTTAATCCCCAGTGCTCACTATTTTTCTAAAATGCACGTTTGTGCGAAACAATTGCATCTGTGTTTTTACTGGAAATGATAGCAGCCCGAATAGAGCAGATACTAACCTCAACCTTAGTGACAAACGTCTTTCGCTCGAACGTGCAGTCGTCATGCACTACTGACACTTTTATTTCGAAAAGTCTAGCTCCTGTTGTTGTTTTGTGAATCAAATTATTTTTTATTAACAGAAGAAAAGTTAGATCGGCTCGAGCGTCGCTACAAGTGAAAGTCTTCAACGAATTATTGTTCAGTACGTTGTATCGCTTTAGTTGGTTTTGAATTATTTTGTATTGGATTAAACAGTGGTTAATCAGGGTTTTACAAATTATGCCTCGCAAGAAACGTACATCTGAATATGACCCTGAAAATCTAAGGTATTGCCTATAACAGATCTAGAATATTATTTACTAAAATATTTGTCTAGAGTTTTGGATTCGGAATCTTCATCTTATTACAGCTAAACGTTTTATTTAGACAGTCAGATTTATTCCTGTGCACATGCTATGGACAGATATGAAATGAACTTGGTCTAAGCTGTAGGGGCTCTGCATTCACTAAAAGTACACAATCTCTAGTCTAAGAGACAAAGGCAATTGCTTCAACCTCAAAAAATGATACAAAATTATTTTCATTAATTAATACATAAGTATAAAACATTAATACGTGAGTTAATTACGGATTACTCCATTGAAGTTATTTCGTCTAGAGTTTTGGATTCAGAAATCTTAATCTTATTGCAGCTAAACGTTTTATTCAGACAGTCAGATTTATTCCTGTGCACATGCTATGGACAGATATGAAATGAACTTGGTCTAAGCTGTAGGGGCTCTGCATTCATTAGAAGTACACAATCTCTAGTCAAAGCGACAAAGGCAATTGCTTCAACCTCAAAAATTAATACAAAATAATTTTCATTAATTAATAAGTAAGTATAAAACATTAATAGATGATTTAAGTAGGGATTACTCCATTGAAGTTATTTCGTTGAGTTAATGTTTATTCCTGTTATTTAATAATGAATTTGGAATGTTCTGTCCTCAGAACAAGTGTTAGTCAATTTTATAAAACAGAAGGTTAAAGCTTAACAGGTTGCTTCATCATTGGTTTTAGTTTCACTCTATTCACTGAAGTCTTCATACCTCGTTGTCGTGGCAATTGACTTTGGAACAACTTACAGCGGATATGCCTTTTCATTCATAAAAGACCAAGGCAAAGAATCCATATTCATGAACCGAGACTGGATGAGTGAACTAGGTATTCTAACAAGCAAGACACCCACATGTCTGCTGCTGAAGCCAGATCTTTCATTTGACTCGTTTGGTTATCAAGCAGTCGAGAAGTATGCTAGTCTTCAGGATGAGTCTGAGGAGCAGCAATACTACTTTTTCCAGCATTTCAAAATGGCTCTGCATAACGAAGAGGTAGAAATAGCTAGAGATGAGCACCACCAACAACAACATTTAAAAGACATTTGCTAACGTCCAGTGCAACCTCCTTACGTTCCCCATTCTTCCCTTGCTGTCCCTTACTCCCATTCCTTCCTTCCATCCTTCCCCCTCCCTCCCTCCCTCCCTCCCTCCCTTCCTTCCATCCTTCCTTCCTTCTTCCCTCCCTCCCTACCTCCCTCCCTTCCTTCCTCCCTCCCTTCCTTCCTTCCGTCCTTTTTCCTGCCTTCCTTCCTTCCCTCCTTCCTTCCTTTTTTCCTTCCTTTCTTAACTCCCTCCCTCTCTCTCTCCACCCTCCCTTCCTTCTTCCTTTCTCTCCTACATTCCGTTATTCCCTCTCTCCTTGATTCCTTCCTTCTTCTTTACTCTCTCCTTCCTTCATTCCAAAAAGACTCAAAATCGAGCGGCCAGAATTGTAACCCGAAAGGGTTACGGTGTAAGGTCTGCTGATATTAGAAAGGAATTAAGATGGGGCGACCTGGAAACTGTCAGGAAAAAAATATCTAGCAATAGTTATGTACAAAGTTGTAAACAACAAAGCCCCAGGTTATCTCATCAATCTTTTTGAAAAAAGCAGCAGTGGTTATGCGCTGCGTGAGAGTGAAAGTAGACTTCTCCTCCCCAAATATAACACTGAATTTGCTAAGAGCAGTAGTTTTTCTTTTATTGGGGCAAAGATATGGAACACAATCCCATATCATATCAGAACTGCTCCCACTGTCTCTGCTTTTAAAAAACAAATAAATAGCCTCGCTGTCATTTAAGTTCTGTATATATGTAGTATATCAGTGTATAGTGTATTTTAACCAGTGAATAACTTGTATTACCTTTCACACGGCTTTTCTGTAAAGTAGTAGTTTTTCCTTTACTGACGTAAATTCCGTGAGTAAGTAAAGTTCATTCATTCATTCATTCCTTCCGGCCTTACGCCCTTTAATGTTTAAAATAAACTATAATACCAACATTGGACTTTGTTTGAATTAGGTTAGCGTGAAATGCCGTTGTTTAAGCAAGTTGCAGTAAGGAGTGATGACTGCCACTTCTTCTATTTTCGTACATTTTCTTCTTTCCTGGTCGCTTATTTTTTCTTACTCATTATTTTGCTTTTTAGACCGTCAACGCAGCAATGACTATCAAAGCAGAAAATGGAAAGCGTGTAAAAGCTAAGACAGTGTTTGCATGTTCAATCAAGTATCTAAAGGAAGAAGCCCTGAAAGTGATTTGCGAGAGGACTGGAGATGAATATTACAGTGTGGCCGACGTCCAATGGGTGTTAACTGTTCCTGCCATATGGTCTCCCGCATCAAAACAGTTCATGAGAGAATCTGCTTATGAGGTGAGGCTTGGGGAATTTTTTTTGCTACCCCCTCATTTGCGACTACCTCTATTGATTGCAATTATCTCCAATCGCCTTCAATTTTCTCCAAAACATCATCTCATGCGGCAGTTACCACAGAACGAGGTTGTCATTTTAGTTGTCTCAATCGTAACTTATAAACCATAACTAATAAATTAAAGTCACTTACCTTGTCTCACATAAAGTTTTAATTTTAATCAGACAGAGGTAGAAACATAAAGTGACAGTTCTGACAATTTCAATGGTAGTGATGGCTACAACATGAGATACTGCCAATAATTAAATCATCATGATAGTTTAATATGATGTTAAGATAACACTGAGTCTCAGCACTGATATTTTTATTCTGTCGAATGTTTCATAGGCTGGATTGGGCTCCTCAAGCAACACGGCCCAAATAATGATTGCCCTTGAGCCCGAAGCCGCTGCACTTTGCTGTCTGGAGAAGAATATGAGTGATTTTCAATCAGAGAAGGGTACCAGATCTGCGGATGGAATATTGTCACAACCCAACACACACTACATGGTGGTTGATATTGGAGGTATGAAACTGTGCTGCAGAGAAATCTTGCTATATAACATCGGTTTGTTGAAAAGAGCTGAGGTCTAATTAATGAAATAATTTCCTACCGTAGTAAATTTTATACCACAACATTTACATCGACTTTCATGGCCTGTGTTGTACCGATCGATATACAGTAGATATCGATCACCATCATCGAACTGGTGTTTACAATTCATGCAATCCAATTCATTCGTACATTCGGTCGCTCTGACCGATCATCTGCTGTTAAAGTGGCTATATCATGGTGATTTTTTTGTTTTGGAGTTTCAATTAAAACCAAGAACCCTCAAGGTCCTATTACTTACAACCAAAATGTCCTAAGAACACCAAAAGAAAGATGCAAAGCTATTTTCATAAAGGGAAGTAATTTATAAACCATACTCCGCAGTTGGTTATCATTTATACAGAGCAGTTGGGGAGCTTGAAAAGTTCCAGTCAAGTTGCAATCCATTTTAATCCTTGTCATCCTGAGCGAAGTAGTATTTCTGCACATGTTTGTGAAATACTGAGGAAATTTCAGAGAGTTGCAACTCTTCCATGTAGTTTAATTGGAGGGGATGGGGTACCTGAAACTACCCCTTGGTGTAGTAGCAAAGCGCAACATGGAAGCAAGAACACTGCCAACCCTAACCCTAACTAACCCCACCTTCAAGCCTAACCCTAACCCCTAACCCTAACCCTAACCCCAATTCTAACCCCAACTAATTCTAGCCGTAACCCTAACATAACCCTAACCGGTACATCTTGCCTTACCCGAAGCCTCAGAACGTTAGCCCTAAAGCCAAATCAATATCTTTTACCTAAAATCCTCACTCTAAGCCTATGCTGAAGCTAAGCTCAGCCATCGCTTTTAGTATTTGGTGTAAAAAAGTACCGGTCACGTGACTTCGATTTTTTCATTAACCCTTTCCCGTACAACGTTTTGTACGTGGTTTTCCCAATTTCCCGAGGGTAGGAGGTCAACACGATCTTTTTATTCCATATAAGGGGTTACCACTGCGATACTACTCGTCCACAAGACTGAAGGCTCTATCTTCCTTGTCACGCATGTCACGCCAGCTGTGGTTTGTTTTAAGTGTTGGATACGATGCGAAACCGTATTGTTTTGGCTCCGAAGTTAGTCGCAATAAAAGGTGATTCCAATTTGACGCGCGGCCAAGACGTTGGAACGTTGACTCACTGCTTCGCGCGTTATGGTGGAAAAGAGGAAAAAGAAGAGTTGGAGGAAGATATTGCGCTGCTTATTTGTCCAATCTAACTAGCTGCAAGAACAATGATTATACAGAAGGTGTAACCATGCATAAATTTTCATTGGAGGAAACGAGACGGGGCAAATGGACTCCAGTTTTGTCCGAAGACACCGAAAGGATTTCGTGCACTTTCGAACGTCTCATCTCTGTTCGGTTCATTTGGAAACTACCTGTTTCGAGCAAAACATATTTACTTCTCACAGGAGATGTTGAAGAAGTTTAAGACTTTCCTCGCACCTACAGCCATTCCGACGGGAGATATGGCACATGTTCTCCCCCGGAAAGTGACCGTGATCAGAAGCAGGTAATGTTTTCTTTCGCTCGATAATTAAGACTCTTATATTAGGCATGTACTAAAACCCGAAACACCGAAACGAAACCACCGGAACGAAACCAAAGGAACCACCGAAACAGCGTTACCGAAACCACCGGAACAACTAAAATATTCTGAAAACTACGAAGACGTGGTCTGGGCGTCTGGGCTCGTGACGCAAGACTACGAAACTGATTTGGCGATATGTTCAGGAGGGGGGTGAATAGGTTCGCGAATCGGCGGATTTGGCAATAAAAACTACTCGGATTTCGGATTTTGAGGATACATTTTGCGGATTGGCGGATTTTGAACGCTCAGCGGATCACGGATTTCTTCAATACTTCAGCGTGGGTTATGGATTTTGTTTGTTTTGAAGTGGGGATCGCGGAATTGAACTTGGCGGTCTGTTTCAATTTTTTTCTGCTTGACCTTAGAACTAGACTAGATTAAGCAAAAGACACAATTTTCTGAAAAAAAGATCCACCTTTGAGCATAAAACAACGTAATTTGCCCATAAGATGCCAAATTGAGTACCATTGACTACCATACTGGCCAAAACCGGCCGCGCAGAACCACGTCCCTTGTACCTCTTGTGACGTCATCAGATTTAATGCTCATGGACAACTTTTACATGTAGCATGTGTAGGGGGAATGGGTCTTTCGAACCATACCCGAATGAGCACGATTCCGTCAAACAGGCCGGAGAAAACGCGAAAAAAACCATGTGACATTGAGCCAAAAATTTGAATGAAAATCTTGTTCCACTACCCACCTGCACTTCCTTCCACCTGATCCTATGATCCTAGAACTTTTCCACAAATCGTTTCCCACCGAAAGAAAATGTCCAGTAAGAGAAAAAGAAAGCGAGACAAGAAAAGCGAAAGGTAGAAGGAGATGGGGCAGTGAAACTTTTCAACCCTATGCATGACCGAACTTGGAAAGCTAATATCATCAGGGACAGAAGGGCGCGAGGAGCTCCACCAGCAAACAGAGTTTTGGGCAGTTTTGATTCTTTTTGACTGGATTCTGGCCAGAAAATGGCTGGACAAGCTTCAAAAGGTGTTTTTCGGCAAAATGCTTGGTAGTTAAAGGGCTAACACATCTTTCACCTACGATGTAATAGGACTCCAGAACTCTAGGACCCCTAGGACCCCAGGATCTCGGCTTCTGGCCAGACAAAAAGCCATTCTCCTCACCACCACGTGTACCATAGGCACGGTCAACATGGAGGGTCAGGTCATTGAGACAAAGACCATCGATTTCGTCGCATTTTTTACCGAGAAGGTGCCAAAGGCGATAACTTCCTTCATAAAAACAACTTTCGGTGCTGCGTCGATTCCAGCAATTGGAAAAGCGTAGTGAAACTACACGAGCTTATGAGGTTCAAACGGATTGCTATGTTTTATACTACGAGACTTCTGTTGTCTTGACATTAGATTTCTTTAATGATTACAAAACAGTGGTCATGGTGGGAATTAAACCTTAGATTTCGCTATACTGTTTTAAACATGGTAACTTGACGTTTCGAAGACCTGTAGGAACCTGTCCTTTGATTGATTCGAAAAGACCTAAAACGTAACCCAAATACAAAAATGCACGCTGCTCTAATGACATCAGGTTCCAAATGTCAGCAGCAAACATTTTAATCTTAGAGCGATGGGGACGCGCGCAAGCACGAGGATATCTTTCCTTTCTTTGTTTCGCGTCTCGCGCTCGCGTGTAACACTTCGCGACGTGCCTAGTTGGCTTTCTTGTCGCTGCGGATTCGGATTTTTGTAAAAATATCTGCGGATTGTCGGATTTTGCGAAAAATTAGCACGGATCGACGGATTTGCTGACCCCTATTCAGTCCCCTCGTTCAGTTTACAGTCGAGTCAGGTCAAGCGAGGGTAGCAAAGGTTGGTCGTGATCCCGTTTCACGGACGAATTTAAAGAAAATTCGCCCATCTCGTATACTTTTTACAGACTTTCATGCACGAATCACGGATTTGAATGACTATAAACCCCAGCTTTCACTTTGTCTTGCATCACAAGGAGACAAGAGACCAGAGTCATACGTGGAAGTTGTTCATCGTGGTAGATGTAATAATAGTAACTAGTTTCGACTGTTACTGCTAGCATTTCATCAGCCAATGAGGCAGAGTGGTTACGCAACACGATGGTTGAATTCTGTCATCAGGGTGAAATCCCATCCATTGCTGACGACAGGCTTTTTCACGAGGCTTTTTACTGAAGCGACTGTGACTCGAAAAAGCAGGGGCGAATCCAGGACTAGGAAGCCGACTGGAATAAACTACCGCCGATGCGAAAGTATCGATATTTTAGTACTCGGACTGATGCGATTTTCAGTATTCTGAGGGGCAAATCAAAGCTGCTATGTGTTTTAATGGCTGTCAACTCAAGTCAACTTTTGCGTTAATTAGAATATGCGAAAGAGATCGACAGTTATTAATGCGCTTTCCAGTTATATTCAGCTGTATATTTACAAATCTATGATATAGTACAATACAATACTTTATTTAAACACGTCACGTCTAGGAGCAGTACAAGCTTGTGCGAAATACGTACGTGTTTTCCTAAAATATAAAAATTTATGTATGTTACAAAGTTAAAAATCTAAAACTTAAAAATTACTATGATCTAATATATATGAGTACTTTTAACTACAAAACTTACATAGCTATTCACTAAACATCAACACAAAGAATCATCTCAACATACAATAAAATCTGAAAACCTAATAAAAATACTGGTGGGATAAAATGCGCAAAAAGTTTAAAGTATAATTTTCTCAGTTCACTCTTGAAATGGGCGACATTGCTCGCCAGTTTCACTCTTGAAGGCAGACTGTTCCAGAACTGCGCGCAGATGCAATTAATTAGGGGAAAACAAATCATAAGTTGACATAACTGAAACTTCGTCTCGCTGCGCAAACTAACAGCCTTTGACCTCATCAAGACAGCTTTGGCCGGTCTAGTTGGACTGGGAAAAGAACTGACAGCATGGCAAGAAGTCGATGGAAATGTCGCTAGACAGTGAGAATCACAAAATAAGTAATAATCGCGAACCAAAATGCAAAGTCACTGTCTCAAGCAGATGCGGTAATAAATGAGAAATTAATTCTAAAAGGTTTCAAGGTCCCTTAACGGTCACTCTGTACTTCACAATGCTTGACCGCTGCATGGGTCCGTCTGAAAGTCTGTTATTTTCACTGTGTTAATTTCAAACGGCCCCGATGGTTTTCGAAGCGATGCGATGGGAAATTTTGGAATTAAATGTACTTCACGTGACAAATCACGCATCACGTGCATTGTAAATTCGCGAATCACGCATCTCTTAGTTCCTTTCACGCCGTTTCACGCACCAATTTTTGCCTTCATCACGTGTCACGTATAAACCCTTTGCTACCCTCTCAAGCGTACCCCACTAGATTACATTAATGAGTTGATTATTTGAACATTAAACCCGTTAGTCCTTTCGAATAATGCAATCATTTTTGAAATATTCGAATCAAAACTGCAATTGCTGATTGGACTAAGCGAACAAAAGAGGCGCTCCCTATAAAGGAAATCAAAGCGTCCAACATGGCGACCAACGGTGAGTGGAAGTGATAGGTGAAAAACGGTATTGCAAATGTTATTATCGAGAATTTTTTTTTTTTGCTTTCTACATCCCATTCGGGATAAAAGGATTTCAGGCGAAGTTCTTGCAAGTTTTCTCGTCAATATTTTTGGTTGTTTACAACACTGTATGCTAGCAGCTGTGTTTGATTTCGCTCCATACAAATTTATTATTCTTAGGATTCCTCGGAAAGAATAATATAATTATTGTTGGACTTTAAAGGGCTAAAAAAGGTGTGCTCTTATTAAAAGAGATGACAGAAATAAAGCCTCGTTGGTCGAACGCCTTGTTTAAACACATCGAACCGAAGGACAGACGGAGCAGTTTACAAGATCGAATGCTGCGACTGTCAGCCACTTATATCGGTGAGACTGGCAGAAATTTGAACTTAAGACTAACTGAACACAAACGAGCGACAAGAAATGGTGACATCAACAATAACATTGCTGAGCACCATTTACTGACAAACCACGCAATCGACTGGGACTCTGCTAAATGCATTCCCTACTGTACTAACTACCACCAACGGATCGCACTGGAAAGTTGGTTTACTAACTTAGAACAGAACCACTGAACCGTTGCCAACAGCTTGCCGCACCTTACAAACGACTTATTGACGATGTCAACAACAGACGATGTCAACAACAATAGACAAACCGACTAATTTGACTAACAATACACCTACGAACATCTGACTAACAAGAGACGGATCGAAACGCACCAATCACGGTTTACAGTCTTCACAGCCAATAACATCACGGCTT
>JAEMWC010000074.1:627500-670000 GCA_016490735.1 Pachyseris speciosa
TTCGGTTGGTTTCGTTCCGGTGGTTTCGTTTCGGTGTTTCGGGTTTTAGTACATGCCCCTATATTATGAACGGCGACTGGGGTTTCGCATCAACCATTTTGGTTGTTTTCCAATGTTTTCCGTTTTATCATTATGAAAAGCTTAGACATGTGACGTTCTTGCTGAAGAAATCCACCTAATAGAAATCAACATGTCGATGTGGTAGTCCATTTGTGTTATCTAGCGAATTGTCGCACATTTATTTCACAACTACAAAATGAAATGAACTTGGTGCATACTTGTCATAATCCTTTATTCAGAGGAGGAAAGATGCGCTGGTCCACTTGTGTCCGCTCGCGAGTCGAACCCGAGCAAAAACGTCGAAGAAAATGCAAGGAATCAGCATATTCATCTACCACCTTTAGTCGATTTTGCAATTTCATTTTAATTTCTTTCTCTATTTTCCTTTCTGCTTCATTGTGAGCCAGCAATTCCTCGTCTGCTATCGCCTCATTGGCATAGATATCTCCTGGTTCCTTGTCATCTGAGGTTTCTTGTTCGCTCGCATTTGATGAACCCCCGACTTCTAAGTTGTACTCGACATCCGTTTCTGTGGCCTCAGAACCCGAGCTAGATAGAGTCAAAGCCAGCATCGCTGGACGACATTATGAATAGATTTGATAATCCTTTTTTGTTTTTGTTTTGTTTTTTTCAAACAAAAGTTTTTTTCGCCAAAGTACTAAAGTTAACCCTGAAAACGCAAGCAATGGCCTGGAATGACGTCACTAGTCCCATTCTCTCGTTTGCTCGGTCGTGCATTAAATGCCGCCCACTTAAAAAAATCATAAAAAATTGGGGTTTCTCCGAATTCAAACATTTTTGCGGCATTTTTCGTAGTTTCATACAAAAATGTAATGGAGCGCAAAAATATTTTGGGGGTTATAGGCACTTTAAGCTTAATTAGTCATTCGTATCTAGATAATGTACGGTATGTTTGCACGAGTCATTTTAAAAAGAAAACTGCTGGAATTATCTGTTAGTCGAATTTGCACAAAGATCAGCGGAGAAATATGGTTTACTCACTCATTTTTCGCCTGACCATCTTGGCCAAGATAACTTTTCTCATGCTTGTCTTTAAAAAGCTTACTGTGCCATTTGTCGTGGCGGTATAATCTTATGTACTTCTATCACATGTTAACTTATGGCGAGCCTACAAAACTTCCATACAGCATCGACCTCACACTGTTCCTAAATGTTCTACACCTGACATTGCAGAAAACTAACAAAGGCGAAAACTCGATCGAAATAATAATAATAATTAATTATTATTATTATAATTATATTATTATTATTATTATTATTATTATTATTAATAATAATAATAATAATAATAAAAACAGCTTTATTGAAGTGTCGATGTATTTAGTATTTACTACTACTACAAAAAGACAATCCGTGTGGTCCGTAGGGAAAAAAACTGCCCTACAATTCGTCAAGTGGCTTTTATCTTTCTAATCTGGCTCGTATATTGGCGGTGTTAAACATCTTGTCTTCATCGTACTCTTCGCTTTCTTCATTAGCTCGACTGCCCAAGTGCTTCTTCTTGATATGGCTCAACTAAACCGGAACGATCATTTCATCCGAACCAGACTGGGCAGAAGAATCTTCGTTAACTTCAGAAGGCGAAAGGAAAACGTCGCTGTCCGACATTTGCGAGACGAAAAACCATGGTAGAAATCTCCACTCAAGAACAGAGATTTCTAAGGACTTTGTAGGTAAACAAACCAGCGAGTCAACTTCCTATGTCATAAGCTCTAAACTCGTTACCAGTCTCCCCTAAAATTGGAGCCAATTTGAAATTTCGGTGAAGCATCCTTGAGCGGCTTAAAACCTAATTTTGCCCTTTTTCCTTTGCGAGTGATCGTTATTGTCCTTCTTTAGGTATGATGAACTGTCAAAAAATGGAAAACAAAATTTCATTTTATAGTCACTTTAACCCTTTTCCGCCGAGAGGGGTCGTACATGGTTGAAATAAATCCAAAATGGCCCTCGGACAACACCAAAATTCACGCAACTTTGTCTTGAAGTTTTCAAGATAAAAATTCCTATTGAAGTTAAAAGTTTACATTGGCAGCAAACTTTGACTCCACCTCTTGCAATCTGTTCCACATTTACTTGCTCACCTCTTTAGCCCGACCCCGATAACGCTGGTTGATTTCAGTTGCTCTCACATTCTGTAATTTTCCCGTTTGTGACCCAAAGGAATTCTGGGATTTTCTTATCTAAGAACAACATGGAAGTCTGCCAATTTCCCGTTCACGTATATTTTAGAACCGTGTCGAGCCACACGGTCCTGCTGGCAAAACATTGCACCGATTACATTATCTACAAGTCAAAACTCGCCAAAATTGTCATGCCATGGGTCCTTGAAACCACTCACAAAACTGCTAAAGACACAACTTCACTCCGTGAATGGCCATCACTCGCTCGCATACTTTCGGCGGCCTACTTCGTGTGAAATTGCTTCTCACCTTCGTTTTCTTTCAAAGGATTGCCTTTACCCATCAACCCAGCTTTATGATGCCAGGCAGGGGGCTTCTGAGGCGGAAAATGGCTCTAAAAACACACTTATAAATCAAATAAGCAACGAATTGTGGCTGCAGTGTTCGTTTAGAAATAAACGACAGCTAGCGTGACAAGCGTGACAACAAAGATAGTGCCTTCGGTGTTCTGGCCCAGCGAAATCGCCGTGATAACCCCTTATATGGAGTAGCCAGGTCGATTTGACCTCCTACCCTCCGAAAATTGCAAAAAAAGACGTACAAACCGTCCGTCGGAAAAGGGTTAAAGGGGCAGTATTATGGGAATTATGTCTTTGACCATACATTTAATAAATAAATTTTCAATCACTTTTTCAATGTTAAATGGCGTCTGGGTCACAAATGATATTTAATTCAAGTAAATTTCAAAAGAAAAACCCGGCCACCATCTAAGATGCAAGGCGAGAACATGAAAACGTCGGCACGATATTTTCAAGTGGCATTCATTTTCATCTTGGCTACACGTAACCAAAAATGTTTTCCGAAAATAACGTTCTTGGAACTCTATAAGGATAGTGAAAATGTTGCAGAGTATAGGTGGACTATATGTCTCACTTTATCTCGTTTCTATTTAGGGGGAACACTCGATGTAACTGTGCATGCAATCCAGGAAGACGGTTCTATTAAGGAGATCCACAAAGTGACGGGGGGTGCTCATGGCGGGATCAAGGTTAATCAACAGTTTGAAAGCCTTCTGGCAGAGCTTTTTGGAGACGAAAAGCTTCAGAATTACCGCCGGACGCATCCTTCAGATTGGCTGACTCTGATGAACGAATTTGAAGCTAAAAAGCGAGGAGGGAGGATCTTAGAAGAAGATGTCATGATAAACCTCCGACCACCACGCAGTTTTGTTACCTTAGTGAACAACAGCCAGAGTCGTGCCATGGAACGCTATGGGAGAAGGCAAATCCAGCTGAAAAACAACGAGTACTTTGCCCTCAGTTCAAATATGATGAGAAAATTGTTCAGTCCCACACTGGAACAAATCAAGAACCATTTAAAAGGCCTGCTGCAAGACCGCAGACTCGCAAACGTGAAAACCATGCTCCTCGTTGGTGGCTTTGCTGATTCAGCTCTCCTTCAAAAAGAGATCAAAAGCAGCTTTTGTAAAAGTGTCAAAGTGCTCATTCCTAAAGACGCTGTTAAGGCTGTTGTCCAAGGAGCTGCGTTATTTGGAAAGAAGCCCGAGAAAATCGCCCAAAGAATTGTTGGTACTACTTATGGGGCAGGCTGCTCTCGAGATTTCATCCACGGTGTGGATCCTGAAAACAAAATGTTTATCGTGGACGGAATAGAGAAATGCAGCGATTTGTTTACTTTGTTTGTACGAGAAAACTCTGCAGTAAAAATCGGTGAAAAAGTCACAAGAACCTACACTCCTCTGCGTGCTAAAAACACCGAAATAACATTTAACTTTTATTCTTCCAGCAACCCTGATTCCACATTCGTCACTGACGCTGGTATGAAGAAAATCGGAAGTTTTATGGTTCTTTCTCCCGACACTTGGCGCGGAAAAGATCAAGAAATTGAAGTCAGCATGTATTTTGGAAGAACGGAAATAACAGCGTCTGCTCGGGAAGTCTCAAGTGGCCATACGGCCCAAACAACCTTTGACTTTTTGCATAAATGAACACGAAACAGTCTTAGGGCCTACCTATGACCGAACAAGATACCGAACAGTGAAAAAAAACCTTACCCATGCTATCGACAAGATTTCTTATTTTATCAGTTTCAAGTTATGTTCAGTGTTCGCCTCATTTTGTTCAGAAATGCACGAAAAAGTAAAATGTTACACCCTGTTTACAGGTGAATTTTTTTTATTTTTACTGGAACAATCCTTGCTCGTGATTTTTTTTCAATAGGATGTTGCTGTCTGATGGGACGTATCTTTCATTTTTGAGAAAGTCCATCTTTCTACAATAGTTTCTGTTAGACCTTCCCAATCATTGCAGGACAGCAACGTGTTAATACGTTTATTACGATATGAGGAATGAAACGATGTAGCAAAGGAAGAAAACATGCAAAAAAATGTACATATTATAATTATTCGATCATGTCATGTAATAGGTGTATAGGAAATTAAATTTATTTCGTAAGGCAGCGTTCATGATATGAGGCTAATGATACAGCAAATGATTCAATGATTCAATCGCTCTTTTATTCAAAATCACTTTATCATGAGTAGTATAGTGTTTGGGGGTACGAAATCATTTTATCTCGTTTTCCCCAAACTACTACTGCCTTCTGATCTCGTATTCTGGAAATGGAATATATAGTTATTTAATTTGATGGAATATATAGTTATTTAATTTGATGGAATATATAGTTATTTAATTTGATGGAATATATAGTTATTTAATTTGATGAAATATATAGTTATTTAATTTGATGGAATCTATAGTTGCTCAATCTGATGGAACCAAGGTCAGCACACTTCATAAAATGCGTGACATTCTCGGAAAAATCACCAAGCGTGACATTCTCGGAAAACAGGGAATGAGTCATCGCCTATAGCTGCAGAAAAAAAATAACAAAACTGGTGGCCACCAGAACCTCTCATGAGGGACTTAATTTGGAATTTGAATCACCACCCGTCCCTCATGAGAGGTTTTTTTGTTTTGTTTTTTTGAATTCCCACCTCCACACCACCAGAGCACTATCATTTATGTCTTTCCCACCTCCACTCCGCTCTGGCCCTATCAGACCCTCTTGGGGCCAATTATTTGTTTATTTGTTTTTTTCACCCTCCGGCTTGAGATTGAACCGGCACTTCTGAGAAGCCGAAGCTTCACTATAGCTCTACCCAACAATCCGACACCATCTAAGGGTGATTATTTATTTTTCATTTTTTATTTTTCATTTTTTTATTTTTCATTTTTTTATTTTTCATTTTTTTTATTTTTCAACCCATGGAATAACGGCGGGGGTTTTTCATTATTCCATGGGGTGGCTTGTATACATTTCGCTAACGAAAGGCCCCCGCTTTTTCCAATCGTTAGTATACTCTGCATACAAGCCACTCTTTATCTGTGTGAAACAACCCTTATATTTTCGTTTGTATTTTCATTTTTATGCTTGTGGTACATAAATGAAATTTACAAAGATAAAAAATAATACGCATGTGTAAAAAGCGAAAAATCTGACGTAGTTTGATGACTCATTCGAAAGGGAAACCCCCCAAAGAGGGCAGTATTTTAAAACTCACAAAAATCATATGGCGTGACGTCAACAGCTAGATTTTAAAATGTCCATAAGCAAAGCTTGTCACGCCATTATCATGAATATAACGCTTGTCGTCAAAGCAGCTGAGTGATACTTTATTTATCTCATAACTTCCAAGTTGATGGTTCTGACTTCTAATTGTTTTCATTCTATGATGCATCTGTTTATTATCAAATAGTGTCTCTTTATAATTTTCATGTCTGATGTTATTCTTAATAATATTCTTACTAATACCTTTTGCTGTCTTCCCTCCTTTCTGATCATCTTTAATATAGCTATACATCTTCGATCGTAAACCGATGAATTCGCAAACGGGTACTCCTGCTGCCTCATCTTTGAATTTGCCAATAACTTTTTTATTCTTCTTATCGGAGAATGGCGAGCTTTCAGGATATTCACTGTTATCAAATTTATTTTTATCCTTCCAGAAATTTCTATAGACATCTTGGGTTTCAATTTCATAGGTCAAACTGTCTGTGTCTGTGAATAATAATTTTGCTTCATCTCCATATTTCTCTTTGATGTAGTTGTAATGGAAATCGTACATCAGTGTCTTGCTAAGGTCTAGAATACACATACCCACATATGCCGGCCTGTTCAGGGTGAGTGTTTCTTTTATCTTATGAACAGCTACTAGATTTTGATCGAAGATTTTACTGCTAACATATGTCGGTTTACTGGCTAATTTCAATAGCTTCTCCTCATCAGTCACCAATCTGACGTCTACTCGCTTTCTTAGGTTTTCCATCGTTTTGCCAAATACACTATTATTCATCAGCTTGAAAAAGTCTTTCTCAAAAGCATTTTTAGCATTCTTACGTTTTTTAGTATTGAAATCAATATATTGCCTAAGCCACGCGGACTGATTGAATTCTAACACTCGATGGACTTTAGTTATTTTCAAACCGAGATCAGTATATAATTGGAGGTTCCTGTAATGGAGCACGTATTTTTCTTTGTTGCTTAATGTTGGTATCAGTTTATGTACCAGACCAGTTGATATTTTATATTTCTTCGCTATGTTTTTACAATAATCTGATAGCATGTCCCCAGTCACTTTAATCCTTTCCGGCCCAAGTGGGTAGTCATTATGTAGATCATGTAACTCTTGGGGGTATCTGAGGTCAACTTCAAGTATCAGACCATTTGCACTATCTTCTTTATAGACAGCCAGGTCTAAATTATTGATCTGTTTTTGTGTCAACCATTTGAAACCACCGGTTGGTAAATATTGACTCATAGCCCAACCATACAAATTATTAGCATCAAGATAAACGATGTACTTCGAGGGCGCCTTCTCGTCATACTCTTTCATGTATTTATTATTTGCTTTACCGTAACGGTTGGCTATATAGCTGATTCCTCCACGCAGACCCTTTTCAATGAACTGGAACATATCAATATCAGTCATCAATTCTAATTTTATGTCAGTCATTTTTAGCATGGCGTCCCAAGATAAACCGGGAGATGTGAAATAGTGACACGGGTCCAGTTTATAGTACTCAAGGCATGTTTTTCTGAAGTTTTCAAATACATCAGCCAGTAGGAGTACATCTGTTTTAAGGTACAGGTCATGATAATCACCCATGTTTTTCAAAGAGAATGTTTCCCACACTGTCTGAGCATGTGTATAGTCTTCATCTGATATATGCTCATCACTCAGTATGCTATAGAATTCATCTTTTGAGGGCAGCTTCTGATTGAATTGATCGAAACTGTCCATGTAGTCGTAAGGATAAACACCTTTCTGTGCCATCAGATTAAGATCCTTTCCCTTAAACTCTTGTGAGGTGTATTTTAAGGCTTCTCTAGGTAGATTGCCTACAAGTTTTTCCAAACTGGAGCTCATGAACTGGAAACTATCAATGAAGGTCAAGTGGTTGCCAAGCATGAAAGCCATATACTTCTCCATGTTATTTGGGATAGCATTGATGTTCATTTGACAGTCTTCACCTTTCTTGTTTTTGTAAGTGTGCTTCTTAACAATAGCTCCAATCTCCTGCATAATAAAATGACTATCATAGCCTCTTAGATTGTGAAATATGACTGGTATTTTTAT
Organism: Pachyseris speciosa; assembly: GCA_016490735.1. Classification (NCBI taxonomy): domain Eukaryota; kingdom Metazoa; phylum Cnidaria; class Anthozoa; order Scleractinia; family Pachyseridae; genus Pachyseris; species Pachyseris speciosa. The sequence goes on from JAEMWC010000074.1 coordinate 635,361, forward strand.
TTCTTCTGGGTTCACTCTGAGTTTCAGATTACAATCTTGGTGAGCAGAACCTCTGTATTTACCAGTGATGTGACAATGATCTCGGACTCGGATATCTTTGTCAGTGTATTTCTTATCACAGATGTGACAAACTTTGGCTTTTCGGAATTTCTCTTCATCATCTTTAGTCATTTTCAATGGTTTGTTAAAATTTTTTTTCACAACATTCTTGCAATATTTGACCTCCTCAAGCATAGCTTCCATAAATTTATACACAGCCTTTTCACCCCTGTATATTGCTGCTGGTTTGCTGTATTTATCGTCATAGCAACAAACAACTTTATAGCCGTAGCCACAGTCAGTATGCTTCTGATAGGCTTCAGTATATGATTTATCACTGTTGGGTTGACAACCATGTATTTTCTCAGTGATGGCCTCAAAGTCAGCATATATAACAAATGGTACCCGCTGTTGTTTATGAAAGTTGTTGAATTTCAGTATGCTGTTATCTTTGTTTGGCATTTTTATTGCCTGTGTGCCATTTACTTGCATGCAGTTGTCCTTGTGATTATTCAACACCCTTTCAGAGCTGAAGCATTGAAGACAGTGCATACAAAAATGTTTTCTTTCTTTGTGCTTTGTTTGATTGTACATAAACTTATTGAAATCTTTGATCAGCACATAATGCTTGTTTTCATTTTCAGTTATTAGAAGCAGATTCAAGCAGTCTGTATATTTCTCTTTTGAAACAAAAATTGGATATGGCTGTCTATTCTCATAACCAAAAACATTGATGTTGATCTCATTTTGTTTTTCAATCTTGTTGTAATGCTTGGTTGCAACTGGGAATTCAATCCCTGTATAATCCAATTTTTCAATGTATTTTTTGTCAACTTTTTTAATCCTCTGTGGGTATTTCTCTTGTGGGTTCAGGTGTCTGATGTGACACCATCGGAAGCATTCATTATCCTCATTTTTCAAGTTAATTAAACCCTTTGCACTGTTTCTGAGTTCATTCGGTAGTTTAATGTATGAGGAGCCCTTCATTGGCGCATATTTCACAACATTAAGATAATGACTATCAACTGAATCAACAGTCCAACCTGAACCTTCAGATACCCAAACTGCAATCTTATTCATTATTTGGTCTTTTGACAACTGTAGTGATTCAGTTACTTCCAGATTATTCACAATTGTTTGAGCTACACTGTTGAAATATGCGGTTTTGTATTCTATTTCTCCGTCAGTCATTTTTGCAAATATTACCTTAAGCGTTTCAACGAATTTCAGTCCTTTCATTTCATTCAACAATTTTATAATATTATATGCAACAGCCTTTCTTGTGTTTTGCAGTTGCGCAAGCGGGTCTTTGTTATTTTTTATACCGATTTCAAAAGACTTTGTGAAGCCCTTCAGAGCTTTCTCTGTTTGCTCTATCTTAGTCCTGGGTACAGGAGTTGGTTTTTGAACCACCTTTTTGGTTCTTTGTACTGGCACAGGTCTGTCTCTGAACTCTATTGGCGGAGGAATTATGTTGTTTTCATAATCTTGAACCATCTGCTTGACACTCTTACGAGGTTTGTCCCTGAATTCCATTGGTGGAGGAATTATATTGTTATGAGGTTTGGTATCATCTACCACTATTATTTTTGGTTTCTTCTGCTGCTTCAACAGCAAATTGATGAGTTGATTTTTGCTTAATTTTTTTAGATCACTCTTGTTCATATTACTACTAGTTTCGATAATTTTTTCCATCTATATTATAACTATATATTTTTTTGTTTAAGCCAGTTTCAATGTGCGTTTAAGTAGGGTTGAGAATTCAATTGATCCAATTACTGGATCCTTTTGAATTGTAATTATTGAATAATATTTTTTTGATGTTTTTTTGTTTTAATATGACAAGATTTTCCTGCCATTGTGTAGTTACGTCCTGTGTTACATATGTTACAGTACCATTCTTTATTTAGCATATAGGTAGTCTTGTGTTTTTTTCTTTCCTCATCACTGAGAACTCTAGGCCTTCCCCAACCTCTCTTGACATTTTGATTCTCCATATATAATCTATATATTTTATTTTTAAACCAATTTAATTTTCTTTTAAATCTTTCCTTCTTGATAAGTATAATTTGCTTTCTTCTAAGTGTTTAGTTATTTCATGAATCAAGTCTTCAAAACTATTGCTCATGAGGTATTTGCATTTGTTTTTCTCATACATTTGCTTCATACTTTTTTGTTTATCTGACACTTGATACACACCAGTTGGACTTTTGAATTCAAGACATAGAGCATTGTATTTTCTAGTGGGATTCAACAGCATTAAATCACACTGACCAGCCATATATCCTTTGTTATAACTTCTGATTCTCATATTTGAGCTTATTTGATTTTCACCTAGACCGACAATCATTAAAGCATCTTCATATTTTTTTCTGATGAATGATACAATCTTGCAGTGCAGATCATTTTCACTTTCAATCATCAGCATGTTATTACTTCTATCATTGAACTGTTTGTAATATCCCTGTTTCCTGATTGATGGTAATACTTTCGATGTAACCCAATGTTTGAATTTTACTGCTTCCTGTTTTTTAGAGGACAGTATTAGTGAATAAAGTCCAGATTCATTTATAAAAAAACATTTGAAAGTTTTTTCGGGGGTCTCAGCACGAGGGACCATTTTTGTCCCCCGTGAATCAGTGGCCTCAGCACGAGGGACCATTTTTGTCCCTCGTGAATTTATGCTGATTTTGTGGTCTCTTAAGATTTTATCATCCGATACAACATAATCTCTGATTGCTCTTTGTGGATTTTTATAGTCAAGAATTTTAGCAATGTCTCTTCCTCTGAACCATATTTTATTTTTATCATCAAGATAGCAATCTATTGATACATCTAATTCTTTATTATCGTAGGAATATTTTTGCATTTATATATTATATTATAATAATTTATTTTTTTAATTCATTTTCGACCTGTGTTTAAATATAGTCAGGAATAATAATATTCTTGGCTACATATAATAGCAAATAACAGATATACTGTAGGGTCTACTCACATATATGTTAGATAATTTTCTCTTTATAATATGTCTTTTAAATCCTTGAACGGGATCCAACTGTTAAATTCGTCACTGTAACCCTTCCACTTCACTAAAGCTTGTTTCTTCTTGTAATCTCTGCGAATGACTTTATCAATACGGAATACATCCTGTCTGGCTTTTAATAATTCAGCTTCATAAAAACTCCCTTGTATTTCTTCATCGTTGAGATCTTTTAGTTTGTAAGTGACTGGATTAGTGTATTGGATCTTATCAACTGTAAATACTTCTTCAGTCCAATTTGGTGTATAGCCCTTGTCGAACACATTCCGTTTATACTTGGATATTCGGACCTTGTCACCTATTTTAAATTTCGGTTTCTGTTTTAATGTTTTCATATCACCATACAAATTGAAGTAAACAGTTCCTTCATTCCTCTTATCAGATGCTTCAACGGGTGTCATCTTTGTGCTTGAATGTTTGGTATTATTATACTGTTTCACTAATTTTGGTAACATGTCTAAATACTGTGTATTACCTTGAACAGTGAACTGCTTCCACATTTTGGACTTCATTGTTCGATTCCATCTTTCAACTACTGATGATTTCTCTTCATTCTCAGTTGAGTACATCTGTACACTATGTTTCTCTAGCAAGTCCTTCAAGTGTTTGTTGTAAAACTCTTTTCCCTTGTCGACCCATAAATACTGTGGTTTTCTACCTTCCTTGAATATTAATTTGAATGCTTCAGTGACAGATTCACCTTTCTTATCCTTCAATGGGACAATCCAACCATATTTGCTGAAGACATCAATAACCATAAGAAGATATCGATAACCTTTATTCCATTTACTGAACTGTTGCATTTCAACTAGATCACTTGCCCATATTTCATCAATTTTATTTACAATCACACGCCGCCGAGTGAAATTTCTTTTTATGGGTGCATGTAATTCATCAGCTAGTTTTTCTTGCCAGTTTTCTTCACTCGACGGCTTTTTCCGTTTTTTGAAACACCGAGACCAAGTTTCTGTTTTTTGTCGATTAAGAATCTAGCTGTTTGACCCCATTTTGGCATCTCACCATATGGTATTTGATCTAGTGACTCGACCATTGTTCTATCACAATCGCCTTTATTTTTTCCCATATCATAACAAATATCGTGGTAAGCTGCTATTTCATCCACCTTATTGTAAGGTTGTACATTCCATTTCAAGACCTCGCCAGTATTTGGATCATATTCCAACTGCTCATGCAATGGATTGTATGGTCCCATATATTTATATTTACTTGGTGTCCAACCACTTTTCGGTTTAGGAAGCTTGCCAATAACCTTATGAATGTCAATAGCACCGCCATAATCTAATCCTTTGATATCTGTTTTGTAACGAATATTTGGTCTCACTTTTGTTGAGAGTTGTTTCAAAGCTTCTGACCCAACCTTTGTGATTGCAGGCTTTGCGAGGGAAAGTCCTTTGTCAATTAATTTCTTTTGCAGCTTTGGATTTCTCATTGCTTCTGATGCATAATATCTACCCATTTCAACACCCTTCTTCGCTAAATAAGGGACTCCATGTTCCAAAAATCCTGTTAGTGCCATATCTGCTGCCGAATCTAGTATGCCCGCCCCTTCAGACGGGCTATTCAGTTTCCCCGATTTCTGACAAATTTAGTCTTTGTTATCCACATTCAGCACACTTGCATTTCATCACAGTTCGACCATTTTTTGTCTTTTGATATCTTTCACTTCCTGGTACACACTCAGTCTGCTTCTTCTGTTTCACACAATATGATTTTACCATTATACCATTAAGTTAGATATTTTTGAAGTAGTCTATGATGAATCTGTGATTGACTCTTGTGTCTGTTGGATCAAATTCAGCATTATGTATTGTATTAAGAATGGATCTGCCTTTTTGTCTCTCAAGAAGATAGTACAAACACCAATATCCACACAATACTGATTCCCTTTCTTGTATCTCATCACCAGAGTATTCAAGTTGTTTACCGCTTGCAGCCATGTATTTCTGTACTTCTGTTGGCATCATTAAACCGAAAGAGTCGAAGTATTCACAGTATTTATCATTTTTGAAATTCCTATAACAAACCCAGTGAGTACCAGGTCCAATTTTGGAATCAAGATTGACTATCCCACATTCATTGTTTCTCATCAGGTTCGGCATATTGTCTCTTGAAAATACTCCTCTAAAATGTTTTATTCCAAGTTGTTTAACCCAATTGATTAAATCAAAGTTGGATAAGGGTTTATTTACAAAATGGTTCCTAGTATGGGGATTGAATTGAATGGACTGTTTTTGCCTAGTAGAAGTCCTTTTCCTTTGGTTTTTCTTTTTTTTTTCATTCCCATGCCTATTGGGTTATTCCATGTACCAAAAACAGGAGGAGATTGCCATGGAATCATAGCATGTTTCCCACCTTTCTTTCTGGGTACAATGTCATCTGGAACATGAACAGGTATTGACCGTCTTGGACGGCTGCTTTCAACATGCAAACCTTTTCCAGTTAATTTTCTGATTGCTTCTATAGCCAAAGGAATTCCAATGCTGGCGAGTATTGTTCCAATACCCTTTCCAGTCTGCGCTTTTGTTGGTTTTATAACAACGTCTCCACCATACTGCATTTTTTGGATAACATCAGCCATCTGTCTCGTATTCAATAAATTTCCTACATTAAATAATTGGGATAAATTGGCATTAGGAATAAGAAATCCTCCTTTTGTTTCTTTCCAAATAGTTTATCAATGCCGAGACTTGCTAATGAAGAAAGAGCACCTGTAGCCAATGCTGGAGCCGCTTTAGCTACTGCTTTACCTGCATAAGGCAATAGTCTTGTTCCAAGTGAAAAAAGACTGGACCAAAGAGAACCTCCTTCTTGGACTGATTTTCTGATCTGTGCTTTGGATATCTTTACATCAGCACCTGTTCCATTTCTCTGTGATTTGGCTAATTTTTTTATCTGTGTTTTTGTCAACATCATTTGATCACCTCCAGTGAGATCTCCATGTGCGAGTCTCAATGTTACCGGTGAATTTGTTTGTATAGCTTTTGCAAGCCTTTGCTTCTGACTTTGAAAGTCTTACTCCATGAGGATGATAAGTAGTCATATAATATATGTTTATACTAAATTGTATTTAATACAAACAATCATTTAATTTAATTTATTTAATTTATTTAATTTACATTGATCTCAGAATTAATTTTCCATCAGTCTTTCTCATCTCAATATCCTGCTCATAGAGGACCAATGCATACACACTGTAATCAGCATTTGTGTAGCACTCAAAGTGTATTTGAAAGTCAGTTTTGTCATTCCATCTTTAATATCTTGTTTCTGTTTTGTCAGATCGAAATAAACAAAAGGGAATATTGTACCGAAGTTGCCCCTGTTAAGAAGGGTACTTTCACTGAAATCATTTACAGCTTGAACATATTTCAAAACATCTCTAAATACTCTTGTTGGTTCTGTTGATGGTTTATAATGAACCTCTGGATAATCATTACCATTGCCAACTTCAAGATAACAATCAGTCAAAGTTTGTCATTTGCAACTGAAAAGTGTTATAGAGAAATTTATTGGCTGTCTGAGATGCATCACTTGCATCATTGATGATGAATACAAAAACATGCCTGGGTTTGTTTATTCCTGTGGAAATACGGAAATTGGCTGTCTGCTGTCTTGTTGAATTGCCTCTCTCAACCATTTCTCTCATGTAAGTCCACTTTCTGTTGTCAAGATACTTGCTCATGTATAAGGACTTTCCCGCAGAATTAAAAACAATGCGAGGAACTATTAGCTGGAATTTAGTTAGTACCACACGGCAATCATCAGCAGCTTGCCAAATCAAATTGGCATCACTCTCAAGTGTCAATTTCACCTCTATTTTTGAGTTAGGCATGAGTTCATCCCAAAAGCTCTTGAAAAAACCGTATCTGTTCAATGCTATCTCTGCATTTACTTCACCACCATCATTAAGCAAAGCTTTACGATCTGAGAATCCTTTGTTATAAGCAGCTTGTGCCACTCTGTTTTCAGCACCTCTGCTGGTGTCAAGATAGAAGAACTCATTGGTTCCCTGACTTACAACATAACCCTGTGAATACTCAAGCAATGACTTAATATTTGTGGCCTGGTTAGCGTCTCGGCATTCATAAACATCAAGACCATTCATTTTTACATTAATGGTGTTAATAAGAGCGTGAGCTGAATTAACAATACCATTTCGATCTGCAGCAGCAATGTTAGCTCCATCTGCAAGCTTATTTTCTTTGAAAATAACATTAAAACGGGCATTATACCAGTCAAATGGTGTAGTCTCTCCACTGTTATCAACAATGAATCGGTAGCCTGTTTTACTCTGATGAGCATTGTTTGCTACTACAGTATTAAGTGCTGTCTCTAGTTCGAACACTACATCTTCATATCTTTCGATATATTTTGAGTCACGATAGTTTGACATATATTATTGTGTTAGATAAAAGTTATTTTACGCGGTCGGCCTCTCTTTCTTTTGATTAAACCACCAGTCTGGCTCACACTCTCAGTTCCACTCTTTCTCTTTTTCAAAAGTTCTATGATTTTGTCGCCAGCTTTTTTGCCAGCATGTTCACCAATTGTTGTTGCTGCTTTTTTTCCAGCTGTTTTGATCATATCAGTCACAATACCTTCACCATGTTGTTCATATTTTTTAAACTCAAACCGTTTCATATACTATTAGGTTTTATAATTCCACACTTCTCAAGAACAACTCAATATACCAATCTATCCCATTTAAATCGACTGGAGCTCTAGAAGAGTCTGTGACATAAAAGCGTATTGAGCTGATATTATGTGTTGAGACTGGATTCCATGAAAGAAAACGAGGTTTGTAAGTGAAAGGTAAACTTCTAACGAGATCTGTGACAGGAATAACAGCGATTGTATTTGTGCTATTTCCATCAACAATGCTATCTGTCACCAAATCACAATTGATATAAATTTCATCTACTCCTCTTGTAATATCAGGTAGATTTGTTCCATATTCTGTGGCTGGAACTAATTTTGAATCGAAACCGATAAGTTTTCTGAAATCAAGATTCCTCAGATCCACACGATAATTTTCATTGAGTTCAATCAAAATGCGATATGTTGACAAAACGAAATACATGTTAATACCATACTTGAATTTTGATTTGTCTGTTTCAGATGGATTCAGTACATGGCTATTTTTTCTCATATACTCATGAATGTAACTATTGATATCGTCGTATGAATACATCCCGTTAACGAATGTTATTGTTTCCCAGTTTACACCTTTGTCATAGCTGTATTTCATTTGATTATTCCCAAAAATATCTCTGATATTGTACCAACTGTATGTCATATTGATGACATTCACAGCCATTTCATATTTTAAATCATTCGTTAATTTAAGAGGTGTATTGAATCTTTTTTCAAAATCATGACTCTTGCTGACACCAATTTTGTCTCTGTTTTTACTGTTGAATCGTAATGAAATTTCTGTCATATACTTTTACATTAGATATTTCATCATTATTTTATTTAGCTCACCGGTTTTCAGGATTCCCAGTCTGTTCAATGTATGCAATATTTTTGTGAATTCATTTTTACACCCATGCTGTTGTTGCCGGCTGAAATAGATCCACCAAGCAACTGTAAACGTGAAAGCATGTCACCCAAAAATGCGCCCCTTGAACCCATTCCTTTCCCTGTTTTGTATTTGTAAGAAGCTAATACATCATCAATCGTTTCTCTGTATTTCTTCAAAGTTTGTATTTCTCTTTTATGAGATTCATTTTCTTCTGGAGTGAATGATTTTTTTTTTCTTCTTCCCATATTCTGGGCTATTTCTTTAGCTTTTTTCTTTTCCTCGACAAGTTTTTGTGGGGTGACTTGAGTCAAATCGCCTGGTTTCAAAAGCCTGTTATTTTTTAATATAATTCTGTCATCTTTATCGAAATAGTTATCGATCATAATATGTTGGGTGTCTGATCCTCTTTTTCAGGTGCTTCAATGGCTCCAGGAAGTTCCGTTCCCATTGTAATAGCTCTTCTATTAGCTTCAATAACATCATCAAGTCCTTGTGTTAAAGCCTGTTGATTCTTTTTCAACTGTTTAATGACTTCATCCTGTTTTTCGTCGACACTTTCTTTCACACTCTTCTGGACATCAATAGAGGGTTTCAGCAATTCTGATGTTGTATCATATGCATCCTGTTTTCTGTATTCATAAGTCTTGATAACATCACGAACTTCTCTTGTTTTGTTTCCAGCTTCAATTCCACTTTTAAGAAGCCTTTTCATTCGTTCTATATCCATATACAATTGTGTTAGACTAATCTAAACTATTTACATATGGAAATCCCTAATTATGATATTCAGGGTTTAAAGAATTCATTCAGACAGTTGTATCCGTATATGCCAAAAGATACATTTAGAATGTTATTGGCTGGTAATTCTGGATCTGGAAAGACAACATTGTTCATGCATCTGATTATGGAACCATTGGTTTATTATGATCAGATACATCTTTATGCAAAAAATTTAGATCAAGACAAATATCAATATCTTCGGAAAGTAATGGATGAAATAAGCAGTCACATTGGATATCCTGCCTTGGTTTGCAGTCAAGAAGAGATATTGCCAGTTGAACAAATAAAAACACAGATTTGCAGCGATTGGTTGTTTTTGATGATTTTGTCACTGATAAAAAACAAGATCAAATCATAAGCTATTTCATTCAAGGGAGACACAAAAACTGTTCAGTCATATATCTCACACAATCATTCTATGGCTGTCCAAAATCAATCAGACTCAATTGCAGTCACTTCTGCCTTTATGATTTCCCATCCTCAAGAGAAAGGAACTTGATTGCACAGGAGCTTGGAATCGACAAGAAGAAATACATTGAAGCAACCAAGAAACCATATTCCTTCTGTTATGTCGACAAGCCAATGAAAACAATCAAGAGAAATTTTTATGGTGCAGTTTAATCTAATCTAATATTATATGGCAATCAATAATTTTCAAAATCCAGAAAAACAGGAGAATCCCAGAACAGAAAGAATCGAAAAATTGATCAAACCTGACGCTGCTGTTAAAACACCATTTGAAATCGCTGAAAAAATCAAAATGGAAGTATATAGGAGGACATAAAAAGTATTGAAAAACAATAAGAGACTACCTGTCATCTATGAAACCAAACCACCTGAATTTTTTGAACATGATGATGACAGCAGTAGTGATGAAGAAGATTAATCTAACAAGATTGTATAATGGGAGTTTTTAATGCTCAAATAAATCAAGATAAAACAGAAACTGGAACTGGTGAAAGAGGCCCAGCTGGTCCAGTTGGTCCCAAAGGTGAAAAAGGTGATAGAGGTGATAGAGGTCCAAAAGGTAATACAGGTGCAATTGGTCCACAAGGAGCTACTGGAGCTGTTGGTCCCAAAGGTGATGGATTTAGATTAACACAAGATGGTAATTATGACATTGAAAATAAACGTTTGACAGATGTTGGTGATCCAGTAAATCATTATGATTCTGCTAACTTGGGATATGTTAATGATGCTGTTTTATCAATTGAAGGAACACGTGTTAATCCATTCAAATTTCTTCTTGAAGATACATCAAAAACAACTATTCTTAGAAATGCGAATAATCTGCAATTGGAAGATTTTGACAAAAGCCCTTACTCATTGAATAAAATAGCCTTGTCTTTTGTTATTCCTACTGCTGGTCTTACAACTGTTCTTCGTTTTGATTTGTCACAATTGGAAGTTTCAAAGTACACTTTAGTTGTTGAGTTTTATACTGATGGTAACCCAAATAATGCAACAGTTGATGACGACAATCTGTCATCTAATTTAATTGAAAGAAAAGATTCGATAAAAAGAGCCTTTCCAAAAACTCATCTTGTTGATGGTTATCTCAAAAGAATATTCTTCCTTGAAAAAACAAGTCATGGTTCCACATCAATGGAGTTATTGTTGATCTCACCATATTCACAAAATAATAAAAAACATTATGTTATAGTTTATGGTGTTTACGGATTTTCAAATATTATTTTATCACATATTCACGACCCAGTGTATGAAATTGAAAACGGCAATGTTGCTTTTGGTGGTAAAATTGACATGAAAAATAATAGAATCATGAACCTACAAGATAACCCCTCAAACCCACAAGACGCTGTAAACAAATCTTACGTTGATAATAAAACAGCTGATTTCCTTAATAAAAACACTGGTGGTGTGATTTATGCACCTGTTAGCATGAATAGAAATGATCTGTTTGGCATACCAGATAACCCAAGATTTGGTTATTCAGCTGTAAATAGAAACTATGTGAACAATAATTTTTTGAAACTAAATGGAAGTGTTGCGATGACTTCTGATTTGAATCTTGGAGGTAACAAATTGACTAATGTAGCAGCGCCAACAGCAAACAATGATACAGCTACAAAGGGGTATGTTGATACTGAAATTGCTGGAATTACTGGCATTGATGTTTCACCATTTCTTAAAAAAGATGGAAGTGTTGCAATGACTGGTGATCTTGACATGGGTGACAATAAAGTAACAAATGTTGGATCTCCAAACTCTGACAAAGATTCTGCTAATAAAAAGTATGTTGATGACCTTATTTTATCAGCATCTGGTACTCAACGCAACCCATTCGCTTTTCTGTTAAAAGACATATCCAAGTCTTCTGCAGTCAGTGGTGTGGAAAACCTTCAAATTGAGAATTTTGACAGATCACCATACCACATAAACAAGTCGTCATTGTCTTTTTTCATCAAACGAAGAGGCAACTTTACATCTAAAATTCGTTTTGATGTTTCATCATTGAGTAATGGACGGTACACATTTGTTACTGAGTTTTACTCACCATCAGATCCAAGAAGTGCTGCAATCAGTTTAACCCTTCCAACAATTAACATGCGTGACGCTGGACAGTCATTTCAAAAATCTTTTACTAGAACTCCACACGTTGATGGTTATATCAAAATTCTTTTCCAGATAGAAAAAAGAAGTGGTGGTCAAGCGACAATACAGGTGGAACTTTCCAGCACAGCTCCTGCGTCTAACACCAAAACACATATCATTGTTTATGGGGCTTATGGCTATCATACCAATTTGTCTTACTTTGTTCATGACCCAGCTTATGAAATTGAAAACGGCCATGTTGCGTTTGGCAGTAATGTTGACATGAAATTGAACAAAATCCTCAACCTGCAGGATAACCCCTCAAACCCACAAGACGCTGTGAACAAAAGTTATGTAGACCAGAGGTTGCAAACCAAACTCGATACGATTGCACAACAAAATCTAAATATGAACAACAATGCCATTACTGATCTTGCTCCACCCGTCAACGCAGATGATGCGGTTACAAAAAGATATACTGACGAGTATTTTCTTCGACGAGACGGTTCGACTGCAATGTATGGCGATTTGTCGATGGGTGGAAATAGAGTGACGAATTTAGCGGACGTGGTGAATGAAACTGATGCAGTGAACTTTAGAGTTTTAAATCGAGCTTCACAAACCATCAGAGCAAACACTTTATTATTGAATGGAACAAATGCAATGGCAGCGGATATGAAACTTGGAGGGCATAAAATCATTGACTTAAAAGAAGGAACAAATAAAACCGATGCCGTAAATTTAGATCAATTAGAAAAAAGTCATATTTCATCTGCTTCTCATCCAAAGAATGCTTTCAAATATTTGATGAATGATATCGATGAAGTCAGTACTGAATATGGCTTGAAAGTCAATGGATATGTCAATTTACCTCGTTCACCACATTTGATTTCAAAAAAGGTCATTGATATAGACTTGAATAAAGAAGCTAATCATATTTACAGAGCTAGAATTGGATTTAATATGTACACAATAAAAGATGGAAAATACACTTTCATTCTTGAATGGCTATTTCCTGATTATGAAGGAATGAGTCTTAGTAGTGTAACATTCAGTGCAACTGGTGGAATTACAATTCATAAAACTGTAGGGAGAAAATTTGATAATAGAAATGAAGATCATTCGAGATATTTATTATGGATTGAAAAACCTTCAGTAAGTTCACCACCTGAATATTTATATTGTACGATTCATATTAATGCTAACCCAACTTATCCAAATAAGTACAAAGTTCATTGTGTTGCATATGGTATTGATTTTGAAGCTGTAGACGTTCCATCAAGTGTTTACGACTTCGCAGAAGCTTATAAAATCGTGAATGAGGAAATACAATTACAAACTGATTTAGATTTGAATGGTTTTGATGTGAAAGAAAATGAAAATTGGTTGTTTGGTGGAGACAATGGTGAATTTACAATGCTAAATAATATTAATATGAACACTTATCTGATAAAAGAGGCCAAACTTGGTGGTGATTTAAATCTGAATGGCTATAGAATTCATAACGGTGCTTTGAATCTATTTCGTTCAAGCGTTACAGGTGTAATTATGGAAACAGCTTTCGATTTGGGTGGATTTGCTCTTTACAGTCCGAAATTAGGAGGTGATCTAAATTTGAATGGGAATGGAATAATCGGTCAAATACAATATTTAAATTGCTCTGTCAAAGCCAAACAAGGACATAATAAGAATGCTTTAAAGCCTGTATTGATAAATGGCTCTGATTTTTTAGTCATTCATAACAATAACTTTCACATTAAGAATATGTATGTAATACAGGGAACAAAATCCGGAATATTCTACTTCAAGACAAAAGCTGAAGGTGGTGGGCCTTTGCCATTACCAGCAACTATTTATGAATACAGACATAATACTATGAGTAGAAACATCACAACGGTCAATATCAACAAATCATTATCGAGAGGCTATTTAATCATTGATTATTCACATCCTAATACAGGTGCATTTGATACAACATTCACACTTGAAGTGGTCATGAATTAATCTAAATTAATATTATATGGGTGTATTCAATCAAGATAATACAAGAACTGGTAAAACAGGCCTAAAAGGTGATAGAGGTGATAAAGGTGATAAAGGTGATGGATTTACATTAACACAAGATGGCCACTATGATCTTGGAAACAACAAGAAATTGATAAATGTTGATGAAGGAACTGATGATAATGATTGTGTCACAAAAAAACAACTTGATCTGAAGTTAGATAGAGCTACTTTTGTTATTTCCAACTCTCTTCCTGGTGTACCAGTCCTTGATGGAATTTCTATTGCTCTCATCCCAGCTCTCTCTGTTTTAACATCTGATACAAACGATAGAGTCTCAAGATGGGTTGATCCTGTCAATAATATATCTTTCACACAAACTGATAATTCCAAAAAACCTCTGCTGTTGAGAGATTCAAATAAAAAGAGATTCTTTCTGCGATTCGATGGGACTGATGACTACTTGAGAATAAATTCATTTGATGTATCCAAAGTTGCTGGACCAAATGGGAATACATGCACAGTAATTATGGTTGTTAATACAAAACAAGTGAAGAATCAATCTCAATTTCAATGGGGGCAGGCTAATATTCGATTTGGTGTTCATTTTCCTTGGATTGATGGAGTATGTTATATTGATTTCGGTTCTACATTAAATGGAAGACTTGCTGTTTCTTCTTTGGCTAATCTGACTGGAAATATTGAAGTTTTTACTGTTCGAGTTGATGGTCATAATATGGAATTTTTCAGAGGTATTTCATCAATGACTCCTGTTGGAACAGAAACAATCTCAGCAACACTGTCAGGAAATCCACAAAAAATGTTCGTTGGATGTCAAGTTGATAATGATAATGGTACTGCAGTCAATTTTTCTGAAATGGATCTGTACGCTTTTTCTGTTTGGCAGAAATCTCTGTCTAATGATGAATTAAAAAATATGTTCCGTTTCCTTGAAGATTATTTCGATCTTTGAATTATGTAATCAATTATTATGAAGCAGATTATAAGATTTGTACGATGGTTCATTCGGGATGCTGAACGGAAAAACCCTGGTGTTGATAAGAGGATTTTGAAATCAGCTTTGGTTTACCAGTTTCTATATCACAAACATTTCAACAAATATATTGAAGTGAGAGATATTATCCAGGAGCATATAGGCATTGGATTAATCGGTCCCGGTGAAGGCTGCTTAACATATTTTTTGGAGCATACTCTTGGTTGGATTGATACATTACAGACACATGGTATATTACACGATGCCTTCGGTAGGTTTTATGTCAAACATGCACTTGACAGAGGATATTCTTATGCTTTCCCCCGTTTCATGACAACGAAATTTAACAAATTGTCACCTCTAAGTGGACAATTGTCTGGTTTGTGGTACTGTGTGTTGAACAGAATCGTTATATAAGCATATTGTATGAAAGAGCGAAAAAGCATATTCAGCTGGAACCATATTTCAGGTGAATTAACAGAAGATCAGGTAAATGAATTAAAAGCCTATTACCTCACATATCACAGAAAGTGTTGGGCTTATAAACAGGCTGTTAAACGGTTCAAAAAATGGAAATTACTGGGGAATTCCTTGTCCATCATCTTTGCAACTGGGGGTCTCGCCACAAGTGTGGCAACAGGTGGTGTTAGTTTGGTAGCTATCAGTACAGCAGCACTTTTGATACAAGGGTGGATGAAGCATAAAAACCTAGATTTGAAAATCCAGAATTGCACATATGCTTATCAAAGCTATCAACATCTACTCAATTCAATAAAAGACAAGTTGAGAAGTGGTGATTTTGATGCTTCAAGTATACAAATCTCAATGAAGAATATCGATGATTATGTGACTGATAATAGTCCAATTATTGATAAGTACCTACAGAAATATGATGAAAAATTCACTGCTTGATAATACGAATAATCTTATCAAATCTCAACAATAGAATCTCAACCCAATATCGATCATAAAATTTTAATGTCTTCTTTGATCTAGTAACTATTATTTTATCAAATGGAAGATCAAGCATTATGAATATTTGCTTAAGCATAAATTTGGTGCTTATCATTCTTTTACGATTCTTATTCACCGAAGGGATGATAGTGTCTATCTCTTCGAATATTTTCAATATTTTACCCTTATCTTTTACTGAAATTTGAAATCTATTCTTGCAACATATACCATTTATCACATTTTCAATATGGTACTTCCGGTGATATACAGATTTTCGCCGTATTTTATACATATTATTATGAAAGTCAACGTACTCCTTACAATAGTCATAGCCGTGGACTGAACCACAATTTAGACAAACATTTTCACCATCATCATTAAACATTTTCTGTTTATCACAGCAAGGTGCTTTCACACTTTTAACAACTTTGACCAATAGCTGATCACAAAAAGGACATGTCAACTCCCCCATATTCTTCAATTCATTGTGGATTACTAAATTACAACTCATCTATATTATATGAGATATTATTTCTTTATGCAGCTAACACATGATAGGCGATGACTCATTCCCTGTTTTCCGAGAATGTCACGCTTGGTGATTTTTCCGAGAATGTCACGCATTTTATGAAGTGTGCTGACCTTGGTTCCATCAGATTGAGCAACTATAGATTCCATCAAATTAAATAACTATATATTTCATCAAATTAAATAACTATATATTCCATCAAATTAAATAACTATATATTCCATCAAATTAAATAACTATATATTCCATCAAATTAAATAACTATATATTCCATTTCCAGAATACGAGATCAGAAGGCAGTAGTAGTTTGGGGAAAACGAGATAAAATGATTTCGTACCCCCAAACACTATACTACTATCATGTGATCTTATGTATAACGTCGCAAACGTAGCACTTGAGGAAAGGACAAAAAGAATTTAAATTATTTTTATTTTTATTTTTATTTATTTTTTCTTCATCATGTCTTTATGCTCTAATAAAACTGGCAAGTTATAGCGACCTATAAGGGCAGTTTTTGTGGGAAGAGATTTTCAAAAACATTAAAATCCTTACCTTTTGGGGATATTTTCAAAGCACCATGAAAGGACCGAAACAGATAGACACAGTGTGATGGCCATGCAGTGCAGTTACAGTTAGCGGAAACTGGTTTATTACTTATCACACTGCTTATGAACGGATTCGAGTTAATTCAGTGCTTATTAGAATATAAATAGAATATATATCATACCTACGGACCTTACGGTACGTCTCCGTCTAGGACTACCTCATTAAATTTTCAATAGTCGCTGCTTTTGATAGGGGAAGTAGGCGTAGTTGGAGAGACCTGGAAAACGGTCATAAGCATTTCTGCCATTTTTTTCCCTTATTTTCACTGTCGCCTGTCCAAGCGGTCTCAAACTTAATGTATGATATAGAAGTGGTCAGCCTACCACCAGTGCCAATCCAACAGAGTGCTCCACCCAGTGTGGATGGTACATTTCCAGAAATCAGTTGTGGCAGATAAACCGGAGATGGATTATGTTCCCGCACCTGCAGCTACCGATCCTCCGGAAGCGGCGGCAGCCAGTCTTACGGTCCGTGGGCGGTGAAACCCCAAGAGGCATCACAGAGCTTCGATGTCTGGGCTGTTGTTTATTAGAGACAGTAGAGTGCTGGACACTGTTTGTTGGTTTAGTTTGTTTGTTTTTACATTGTGATTTAGGCACGATTTAGACGCCAGGGAATAATCATTGTTTTGTGTGTTTTAGTGTGGAGATGTTATGCTTTCCCTGTGCATTTACCATATATAACAATTACATGCGCACGCATGGATTTAATAAAAATGTACTTTGAGTGAACCGCCATGTTGTCTTGGTGTGTGCTCAAACTCCTTGTCAGTACGTGACAAAACACTAATGAAATTCCAAACAATTTCACTTATTATGCGAAAGGCAAGACTTATTATGCAACTATAACAACGGTCATCTTTTCACGTGTGAAAATAATGTATTATTTTCACTTCTGCAGATATCATGTTTTAGCGCGAAATCTCACGTGATATTTCATTTGTATTTATATAATAAAAGTTAACATTTATAGCTAAACTACAATATGAAGTTTATTGACCACTTAACAATTTCTCAGTTGTTTAACCACTAACAGAAACCAAACTGTCCAGTGTCTTGATCTATAAGGACCATGAAAACTTTCACCCACTCCCTTTATAGGCATCTCTCTCAGAAAAACCTAACGTCTTTTTAAAGTGCGCCTAACCCCATAAACATTTGGCCTTTATTTCCAGTTTTTGGACTTTTCATGGCCTTCAAAACTTAGGATCAGCTAAGCATCATTTGGTACATGACCGAGTCAAAAGGGGCGTGGGTCTATTCTTGATTTGAGGTCACAAACGGTTTTGCATACATGTTCACAAGGACTTGCCATGATGCAAATCAGTTTGTGACGTCAAATCAGGACTACAACCACGCCCCACAGCCCAGCGGCTGCGAGGAGACTACACACTAGCTTGGTCGTGTGACAGAAGATGATAGATTTCGGAAACATTTATAGCCTATAAAAGGGCAAGATTTGTTTCGTTTTGTTTTGTTTTTGTTTTTGTTTTGTTTTTCTTTTTTAAGCGCTATTCGTTTCAAACAGAGGCAAAGATTTATTTTGGCGAAAAAACATTTTGTTGTTAGGTGCATTAAAAAACTCTCTGGTAAGGTTTTTCGACTTTACCTCCACTTAAGGCTATCCACTTCACTTTATTTACCTTTTAAGTGTTCTCTCAGCAGCATGATATCAGATTCGTACCTGTCTGCTAAATCTCACGACTGTGCTGATCATGCTGTTGGCCCCTTTAATTAAGAAAATCATTAAAATATCAAGGCCCAAAACTGTTTGTCGTTTAACTGTAATTTGTCAATTCTTCGTTCTCATGGCTTCTGTTTGTGAGTTTTAACAGAAAGAACAAGGCTTGTAAGACTTCTGCGTAACACTACGAATCGAAAGAACCAACACATGATTTCATTGTTGTGGTCACTGGCAGCGCATGCGCCGGTTATTGGCTGTTCATGCGCTGCTCATAAAATTATTGCTCGCTGACCAATACAAGTTTTTCATTAACAGTAAAATGAGGAATTATTTTGCTCTAAAGTAGGCTGTATACCCTGTTATTTTGTTTTCTGTGCTCGATCACAGAACGTTTTGCGACTGATCACTCAATCGTTGATCTAGGTCTGCGAAAAGTTTATCAAATAAGCATAGCAATGGAAACATTTCAGACATTTCTCACGCGACCAAAGCGTTGTCCACTTGCCTGATGATACCATAAGGAAACAGAGAACACGCTGAGTGCAGTTTTCAGCAGTAGCGTTTATCGATCGCTTCCTTGGTTTTGGAAGCGTTCTGTCCGCAAATCAAATAAGACTTTACGAACCGTCATAATTTTTGGCCTATAGGACAACGAGATACGTCGGTGTCGATTTAACCCAACGAAAAATTATGAGATATTTCATATTTACCAGAATGTGTTCGCAGAACTACTGGCTCCCTGTTCTAGTTGACGCATTTTGTCCTTCAGTTTCTTGTTTTCCTGCACTAATCGCCTCACTCCATCTGTTAGTGTCACGGACTGATCAACGAGAGAATCTCCATCAGAGTCCAAGTGATCGACTTTCATCTGGTAAATTTTGATCCCTAGGGATAGCCCGACCGGGATGAGACGATCCGGGCATTTCCAACTCTGAAATTAAATTGACGAGCGCTCAGCTTATGACGGCTTGTGAGAAATTCCCAGATGTTCCACTTTCCTTGAAGAGAAAACAGAAGTGTGTTGAAATCCATTTGTCCTCTTACCGCACAATCTTGAAAACTGTGTGCAGTCATGTTGGATAGTAACGCAGCGATTATCATTTATTAAACCGGCCGCTAATACGAACACTGCTCGGCCTTATACACAGGGTTCAACTTACTCCCACTTGAGACGACCGATTTTCTTAGAATACACCAACAAAATTCTGCGAAACTTATATTTTCGGATTATATTAATAGTTGACGCTTCTATGACATCTCAGTCATGCATAAAATTCCCAGAAAGAGAGCTTATCCACAAGCCATTGTCTTTTTTTTTTTTTTAACCAGACAAGGGTTTACGTTATTATAACTACAAACACATAAAAAATGGAAATACTTTGCTTACAGAATTTGCTCCCTTGAACCAGGATTTATTTCATTCCCAAAAACGCAGGATGTTTGTAAATGTCAACCTATTGGCACCCATCAATCATTTATGGCTAGTCCCTTGAATTTATTACCGGTCTAATCCTTCTTGGAATAAAGTCGCTAGTCGTTGCAGTTGCCAATTACGTCTGAGCAATACCTGTCTTGGAGCTTGGGTTTTCGACCATCTATAATTTTTTTGAAGGCGTAGATGCACAAATATGACATCAAATGGTAAGAATAGCAGCTCTTGTTCACATTTCAAGTTTATAATTCAAATAAATTCCGACTACCTGAAAACAGGCAGCTCTTGCCTAATTACCAGTGCTTAATATCTTTTTTTTTTGAGAGAATTGTTTTTAATTATTACATACATCAATTTACAAAAATAAATACATAAATCAGGAAATAACATATATACTTAGATATACTTAAAAAACTTACACACGCACACTTGACACACTCGTACACACACACACACATCCACTCAAGCATACGATCTTCAAATACCACGCCCACGGCTCCAGCCCGCACCAAGCAATAAGACAAAGAGTTTCGTTTAGAGGTTATAATGTGAGAGGAAAAGGGGGAAGTCTTCTATCCTCGGGAGAGAGAAGCGTGTTTTGCAAGTCCAGATGTACATTCTTGCTATAAAAAATAAAAACGGATGATGTTTATGATTAAATAGGTGAGGCTTCAAACCTATTACCAAGGATGGCGTTAATTCGGGTGAGCATTGCGGGGTTTCAAATTTCAGCAACCATTCCTTAAAACTCTGCCAAAAACGGGATATGATGGTGCAGCTCCAGAAACGGTGAGTCAATGTCTCAACTTCGCATTGGCAAAAACTACACAGATTAGTGTTTGACAAGTTGATTCGCTGAAGAAAGTCATTGGTCGCCAATCTCCTGTGCAGCAGCTTAAATTGAAATGTGCGTAGTTTAGTTATTTTAGTACACTGAAAAGGTGACTGATAAACAGCTGCCCAATCAATCGAATTGTTCTCTTCAATCGAGCAGTCAGCGCACCATTTCTTCTGGCTGTTTATGGGATTCTTCCTTTTTCTTTCTACAAGCGTTTTATAAATAAATCTGTTTGGTTTATTTGCCTTCAGAAAGTTTTGCAAAAAACGCCACTGCTATCAACATCATTGTCATGACGGAAATGTTCTTGAACAGTTTTGCGCAATAGCTTAATCGCTGATATTAGGCCATAGAAAGAGAGAAAACTTGGCTTGATATTGTAACGGCGTTTAAATTCTGTAAAAGACAAAAACCTGGTTCCATTTTCCATTAGATCATTAACTTTGAGTATTCCCTGAAAGTACCAAGTTTTGTAATATATTGGTTTATTCCCGACACGAATAAGAGAGTTAAGCCAAAGGCTCTGTGAAAGAAGGTGCTTGTTGGAAGAAATGCTACCCACATAGCTGATTTCCGACCATACCTGCATTATCTCTTGCAAGAAAGGGTCCGATAGCCTAAAAAATAGCTCTAAATCTTTTTTATGCAGATTAGCTTTAAAGAACATATCACCACCGAAAATCTGAAGTTGCGAATCCACAAATAATTTCCATTTAGCAAGGTTTTCTGAATCAAGGTACTTCTTTACCCAGCTTGCTTTTAGTGCCTTGGTGAAGAGCCTAACATCAATCATCTTTAGTCCGCCATGTTCGTACTCACTGATCATTACATCGCGCTTAATTTTGTCTCCTTTGCCATTCCATAGAAAGTTAAACAGCAGACTGTTAATTTCCTCGATGGCGCAATGGTTTGTTGGTAAAGGTGACAATATGTAAGTAAGTTTAGAGATGATCAGACTTTTCAACACAGTAATTTTTCCAAGCAAGGTTAAACGACGAAATTCCCAACAGCTCAGGGTTGCCCTGAGGTCTGCTAATTTTTCCTCGTAGTTGGCTTTCACTGTTATCGCAGCGTCAGTAGATAGCCAAACGCCTAGCGTTTTAACTTTATCTCTTATCCACCTAATATTTTTGTCATTACTGACAAAATTTCTCCTCACTATCCTTATTTGCACCAATCCAGAGCACTTCTGTTTTTTTTATGGTTTAGGCGAAGGCCAGAGCTTACACTAAAAAGTTCTAAAGCCTGGACAGCGTTTGTGAAGGACGTCCTAGACCCATCAAGAATAAGGGTTGCGTCGTCTGCGTATTGGCTTATTTTTATTTCCTGTCCATTTACTGTAATACCCCTAATGTTATCATTTCTTCTCAAAGCATCCGCTAAAACCTCAGCACAGAGAATGAACAGGTATGGGGAAAGTGGGCAACCTTGTCTAACCCCTCTTTCGAGGCCAAAAAAGTCACTAGACCAACCATTGGTCAAAATGCAGCTTTCAATATCATAATAGAAAAGCTTGGTCCAGTGTACTATTGATGGTCCAAAGTTATAATACCGAAGGGCTTTTTGTATGAAAGACCATTCAACGGTATCGAAGGCTTTTTCAAAATCAAGGAAAAGTAGGAGCCCAGGAACGTTTTTAGCAGCAGTAAAGTTAATGACACTATCAATCAGTCGAATATTCTCTCCTATGAATCTTCCTTTTAAGAAACCAGTTTGATCACTATCTATAACTTTCGGGAGAACTAGTTTGAGGCGGTTTGTTATAACCTTGGTAGCTATTTTATAATCACAGTTCAAAAGAGATATTGGGCGCCAGTTTTTAACAAAATAGGGTTCGGTGTCCTTTTTTGGAATAAGTTTGATGATCCCTCGCCTTTGAGTAACCGACAGGTGACCTGTGTGATAGGCATAATTGATTGACTTAAGAAAATAGTCGGCGATGTCGTTCCAAAAAAACTTTATAGAATTCGGCAGGCAGTCCATCGGAGCCCGGTGTCTTATTGCAGTCAATATCTTTCGTGCATGTTTGAAAATGATAACAGTAGAGCACATACTAACAACGATCTTAGAGACAAACGTCTTTCGCTTAAACGTGCAACGTGAAGCACGTGAATTTTGGCTCCTGTTGCCTGTTGTTAGCAGTGTTGAAAATACTGCTAGAGACATTTTCTGAATTAGATTGATTTTATTAAGCGAACAAAAAGTTAGGTCTGTCTTGAAATTCACTATAAGTGAAAGTCAAGATAAAGATGTTTCTTTTCTGCCCTTTTTCCGGGAATGAACGGAAGTTGACCTTTTGAGCAATTTTCGACGAATTAACTATTAAGTTGTTTCGCTTTATTTTCTTTTGAAAACAGACTGAAGCCCAGTGGATTGAACCTTGCGGTATAAACAGGTTATTGCAAATTATATCTCTCATTGATTCTATTAAAAATAGGACGCTGAAAATATAAGCGAATGTTTATAACAAATGAAGAATATTAGTTGATAAAATATAATCTTCATCGCATTGTGACTAAAAGTGTTATTTAGCCAGTCAGTATTATTGCTGTGCACATGCTATGGACAGATCAGAAAGAGACTCAGTGTAAGCTGCAGATGCACCGTTATAAACAGCACAGGATCCTACGCAAGTCTAAAAGACAAATTGAAATAACTTCCATTTATTATCACATAAGTATTAAGCATCAATACGTGAGTTAAGTATTGACTACTCCATTAAAGTTATTTCGTCGAGTTAAGCTTTATTCCTGTTATTTAATAATGGTTTTCGTATATTCTTTCCCCAGTCTTCGGATATTGAAGATACAAGTATTTGTCACTCTTATAAAACAGACAGCTGACGCTTAACCGGTTGCTTTATTTACGTTTTATAGATTTACTCTACTGGTTCTTTTTGCAATTTAGTGCTGTTCTGCCCAGCATTATTTGTCTATGAGCAGATTTATCTATGAGCAGAGATTTTGTGACTTTTTTAACAGCACACAGGACCTTGTACACTGCTATTTTTCTCTCAAAATAGGTTCACAATGCATAAATTAAACGAGTAGGAAAAGCTTCTGTAGTTTGTCTGTTTGTTTGTTTCACTTTTTGCTGATTAGATATTTGTACGTAGATCGACTTGAAAAATTGGATTTTGAAAGATGAGGCAACTAGATCTTAACGAACAATATTCTTCAGCCCGACCTGTTAAAATTTATGGAAAAAGACCTCGATATATAACGAAACAATTTCCCTAGTCACTTGGCGCTACGTAAAATCTGCTGAATCGAGGTTCCATTATACGTTTTTGAGTTGAGTTATGGGAATAGGCCATTGTCACATGGTGGCCATGTTGAGTCACAGGGGAATAAAGAGCTCTGTTTTTTGGACGTCTATCCTCCAACTAAATGCTTAGCTACACTGAAAAATCTTGTTTTTGCTAGTACGTGGAGAGATAAGATATGCTGATTCCTATTAGGAATTGTATGATTTTTTTTTGTTTTGTCTTGTTTTGATAAAATGGTCTAGCGAGATGGGAATTCAGAATTGTTTTGGACTTCTAATCTGATAATCCTTTTTTAATCTGTTAAGTGATGGAGGGATCAGAAATTTTGAATACTTGTAGAATCATAGACAGCCGTTTCTACAATGTTACCTGACTGGGGGTCAGAAATTCTGAATCCTTTTACAACCAGCAACAGATAGTCGTTTTTGTCCCGTGACGTGATGGTGGATCAGAAATTCTTAATACTTTTACAAACAACAACAGACAGCCGTTTCTGTCCCGTGACGTGATGGGGGATCAGGACTTCTGAATCCTTTTACAACCATTAACAGACAGCCGTTTTTGTCCCGTGACTTGATCAGAAATTCTGAATCCTTTTACAACCATCAACAGATAGCCGTTTTTAGCTCATGGATGACGTAGTCATGCCACGAGGTATAGGAGGCACTTTGAAGTCACTCACTCACTCACCTCCCTCCCTCCCTCCCTCCCTCACTCACTCACTCACTCACTCACTCACTCACTCACTCACTCACTCACTCGATTCTGATTAATTTATTCATTAAACTTAGATTTCTGTGCGTCCCCTAGTAAGTATTGTATTTGTCCCCGCAGTCCACCTTGCTCAAGGTTTTCAAGTTTCAGGGGGTAGTAGAAATGCGTCGATTCTTGCTCCACTGTTTATGTATCATGAAGTTAATATGAATGGCATCGATTAGAGCATGTGAAGATTGTAAAGTGGATGATTTTTGGTCCGATTCTCTTGAATATATCTTTGTGGAGTTGGAAAGTGGAAAGCTAATACCCAAACTGAGAGAACTGAAGATGGAAATCGATGAAAATTGCCGCTGATATCTTAATTGCTTTGCCTATCGACGATTTTTCTTGTCACCCGAAGGAAGAATGCTGCAGGGAGGAAGGAATGTCTTAATACTCAAAACAAGTTATTTCGATGCCACTAGCACTGAAGGGCACAGTTGGAGTTCAAGACAAGAGAACAGAGAGAAAACAACGCCAAAAGCATATGTTTATATAACAAAACTAGGCAAGCTATGGCCACCGAGTGTTTGGAAATAAATTTCCTAGCGACTGAAAGCAAGGAAATAAGACATTTCCAGTCCTCAGGCGCTTAAGACAAGGACCAAAAGCAACTAATTCGTTTGAGCAAAGGATTGGAAAATTCATTAATGGATTGAATACCCGTCGCATGATGAGTACTGCGTATTGCTGCATATCAGGTTAAAGCTTAGATCTTATGTTTGACAAAACATACAACGTAATCGTTACACTGAATCAACGTAACCAGCAGAACTTTTCTACCAAAAAAAAAAACGTATTTAGGCATGCAACACATTGGTTTTGGGAGAAAAATATGATCGATTTTACTGCTTAAAATGAGACAGGCACGTATTGAATTCTTATTTATTGAAGATGAGAACAATTCCTCATGATTACTGAAATGTCTGAAATAGCTTTACAAGTCGGAGGCATATTACAATGGAGGCTATTTTTATTCAATGGTGTATAAATGAAAGCCGCGTATTCTGAAATCTAGCCCCCAAAACACCGATCTTGTTCAGAGAGGTCTGTATCCTTTGGCTTAAATAAACGATCAGTATAAAAATTATTTTTGAAAGTAATTCAATATTGTGGCAAAAAACAGTTACCATGCTGTAACTTTCGGGGTGTCACACAACGCTCTCTTTGATGGGAGGTTGCGTGCGGGCGAGAATGCATCACAACCTGTCTAGTTTGAAGACTCTGGGAAACAGGTTGCATTACTAGTCAAGTGTAGATCGCAATTAGTGTAGCAAGATGCATCCATGAGCTGGCTCAGAGGAGCCTTTGATTATTCCGTGACGTGATGGGGGATCAGAAATTCTGAATCCTTTTACAACCATCAACAGACAGCCGTTTCAGTCCTGTGACTTGATGGGGGATCAGTAATCTTGAATCCTTTCTGAATTCAGGGGCACCCAACGACAAGTTTCGGTATAGTATCTGTTCGGTGGAGTGTAATTCGCCTTGGGCTTTCGGCGTCGATTAAAGAGTGCTCTCGGATTTTCGTAACTAAAACGTGGCTTAAAAGATTCTCAATTGGGAAATCATAGCCCCTAAGGTTTGCGGAAAGGTCGTAAATTTCTGTTTTTTGGCAGTCTAAAACGTCAGCTAGCATTTTCGGAAAGAAAATAGTTCCCTAGAAAGTATGTGGGAAGTTCGTGGAGAGTTCATTTCAGCTTGCATTTTTTCAAAGGAAGATTTTGTTCCCTAACATTTTCGGGCAATTGAAATTTCAGGTGGGGAATCCGAACAGATGAACTTCTTCTAGCTAATGAAAACATCACTTCAAACACCATAAGGGACTTAAAAATGCCTTTGTACAGCTTTTGGTTGATTTGGCTCGTTGGGTGCCCCTGTGAATTATGAATTGATTACCGTTTTGTTCTGATAAGTTATAGACCGGGGCATCAGAAATTTTGAATGCCTTTAAGTGATGGGGGATGAGAAATCTCGATTCTCTAAAAAGAAGGAAAGCACGATGGGTGCATGATCTCGTGTACATGAAATTGGACATTTTGATGGAATTGGACAATTTGATGTTTTTCTCCTTCCAATTAGAAAACCTTTCGGAAAAACAGACTTTTTCAGCAACTAATACCGATACTGTTTTGAATTTTCCCAAATCGGAACGCCACATTTTAGTTTGGAAGGCGTTTGAGGCGTTGCGTTTTTTAATGCAGTTTTTTTTATTATTATTATTATTCTTAATTATCCTCTCCCCCTTTGGGGCTTTTCAGGTTCAGTTGAACCTCTCTTATTAACACGGTACGGACACTGAAGGGACGGAGCCCGTATTATGGAGGTCACTAGGAGTATGAAGCCATTTAAATAGCTCCAGTGCAACAAACACTGCACGTTTAGTAATAACTAACTCACAATCGTGTTAAGCATACCTTTGACATCAATCAGTGAAATTTAGTTCGCGTTTCTTGCTCGTTTCGTCTCGTTTCTGTTTCTTTGCCTTACATCAATTCTATCACGTCTTATCATAAACCATATTCTTTCTTTTATTATTGTGTATTGAAGATGCAAATCTTTGTCCCCCGGATCTTATGAAATAGAAGGCTAAGCTTAATGGTTGCTATGTGGACAACACTAACCCAGTGACAGCTTAAACGTGTTCTGAACAACTTGGCCGCGCAGAGACGCGCATTTTGCGAAGTAAGCGACAGTGACAGCGAGGAATGTAACAATGGTGGCTATCAGTGAGGATGGTATTTGCGCTTCACCTGACGATGGTGTTCAGTTGCTTTAGGGTTTCAAGGCCCCAAACATTTGAAAAGAGCCTCTGTGCCACCTCCAAAGTTATTGTAGGTTCACAGCTTTATACAGTTTTTCCCAAAGGCCAAAGGTGGCTCTTAATTATCTTTGCAGATAAAGGAATTGAATGGTTGTCATTAACCTAAAGATTACGACGAATGTCCAAGAATGTCACAAGCTTGTGGAGACTGATTCTATTCTTCTTCCCAGATCTTCTCACACTCAACGATAGTACATCGGGTCAGGAGCCATCACCAGGAGCGTACAACTCCCATACTAAGCCTATGTCACGGTATTTTTACAGACCGATTTATTTTTAGACTATCTTTTCCCGCGAAAAAGGGCAACGACTTACGCAACGGCAACTATAGCGCCACAAAACAATAGGTCTAATGAGCGAAGACAAAGGCTCTGCACGGGCAGATACTTGTGATGTCATCGCGTCTCCTGTGGGATTCTGATATTCACGGGAAATTCAATCTAAAAATAAATTGGTATGTGAAAACTCTGTGACAGGAAAATAGGGTGGTACGCTCTTAGTGATTGGCTCCTGGTACATACAACATACATACATACATACATACATACATACACACACACACACATACATACATACATACATACAGACAGACAGACAGACAGACAGACACTTTATTTCAACTCGAATTATAAGAGTAGCTCTATTGAGCTAATATCTTCGAGAAAGAAAAATACATAAATCAATTAAATCATTAAATACGTTAATTAAAACTACTACAAAAAGTTCATTTTCTTTGTAGCTGTCTTAAAATCTTGAAATGATATCATTGTTCTCATACTGTCTGGGAGCGAATTGCAAATTTTTGCAGCTTGATATCGGATACACTCAAGTCGATAATTTGTTGTTCTCTCGGTATAGGTAATGTCAGAATATTCTTTCCTCTTAATGAATAACTGGAGGTACGAAGCACGAATAGTTCTTTTAGATATCCAGGATATGTAGAAACAAATAAGCTCTTGAAAACTACCATGTGTGTGTCTTGTTTTGGTATCTGGTCACTTCTCTCCTCATCACTCGAGAGATTTTGCGTCACCTTTACGGAAAACGTCAGATGTTCGTAAGAAAACGTATCTGGAAGCCATGTAAAACAATGCTTCCAGTTTTGGTTACGTTATGTTGTACGGGAGATGCTAATTAAATATCTCTATTGCTAGCTCGCTCGACAAAATTGTTAGACAGTTGTTTGATCAAATCCTAATCCCTCCTCCCTCCAACCAAAACTGATCAGGTTTCGTCAAAAGAGGATAACTGAAATACTATTCAAATTATTTAAGAAATGCGACTTGTGCGCACTTGTGCCGCATTCAATTCAAACTACAAATTATACTTCTGATTGTACTTCTTTTGTCTCGAGAAAATGCAACAAAAGGTTACCGATCCTGCCTCAGGCCCGGTATGTAAATCTATGTATTAGATTCAACACGGCAGAAATTCGACGTTCAAATCGGTACCGTATTTCTGCCGCGAAAAATGCTACAGGACCAGTTAAACTTGCGGCAGAAATTCGGCAGCTGATTCAGACGTCGAATTTCTATCGAATTTAATTAGTTTAATTGAATTCGACACGGCAGAAATGCGACGTATGAACCGGACCTAACTGATTCAAAGTGCGATTATATGGGAAAGCTGAGTTCAAGTTTAATGCCTTCCTGGCCACTCAAAGCAGTAACCGGACCGTTAAACGCATATCCAAAGTTAATTCTCTCATAACATTCAGAATCATTTTCCCATAAATTCAAATTATCAAGTACTTTGATTATGTAAAGTTAAATTTAAAATAACACGGAAATTGTTTTTTCTAAAGGAAAAGAAACTGGTTACACTGGAAAACCGATAAACTAAGATTACACGGTGTTATGCGGTAAGGGCTGCCATGGTCATCGAACAAAGTAACGCATTTGAACTCGGGAAGATTCTTAGAATTTTCATGGAGCAGTGAGCTTTACTAGAAGCTTCAATCATTTCAAGCTCGAGGCGAAGTGGAGCGATCTAACTATCTCTTAAAACGAAGTGATCTTGTCTTGAGTGACCATCCTATCCACTTCCTGCGCGTTTTATTTTCGATATCGCATCTCATCCCGGAACAGCGAAACTACATAAAAATAGTCATGTTCAAGCAGTAAGCTTTGCTAAAGACTTTAAATAATTTCAAGCGCTAGGTGAATATGAGCGATGTGATAATCTCTCGAAAGGGAAGTGACCTTGTCTTGAGTGACAATCATCTCCGCTTCCGGCTCGTTTTATTTTCGAGATCGCATTGTCAGCCCACGCAAATCGCAAATCGCCTTCTCAGCCCGGGACAGAATAATCATGTATGGGTGGTTGTATTCATGCAGCCCAATTTCACGTTGTATTAACCTTGTTTGATAAATAATTTGCCGCTTTTTTAATCTGATATTGCTGACGAAACAGGCGCGCACCTGATATTCTTGATTTATGTTATTACGTTTTGTTTCCTTCTGTTACAGACTTTGTATGGTGGGCGATATCGACTGTGTACAAAGAGGGAATTAAAAAAAGGCGGTATTAAATTTGATGAGGAGCAAGTTCAAGCGAGTCTCCCAGTACTGGTGATACTCCAGAAGACCTGGCAGTACCTGAATCAACACAGTTTGGATTGGTTGTCATGTGACCTGAACACCACTGAACTCCACAAAGATACACAGACTGCTATGTAGGTAGAAGCACATCGTACCCGTGTGTATTGAGCCAATCCTTTATTTTTCCCTGCTATTCCACTGTGAAACACGCCTACACTGCATCGGGATAGTTTTCTGGATCAAAATCAAAGATCAGCCTCTCTCTCCAGCGCACTCGAAGTAAATTAATAGGTTTTCCGTTGGTTTTGTCACCTTGAAAGCTTAATTCTTAGAGTAACAAACAGCCATCTGGACATTCTAAACTCAACTACCACAGGACTACACTGTTTCCCTGAGGCGCAGGCGTGTACCATTGGGGGAACTGTGCTTTGTTTTGACGTTGAAACGCTTCATCAAAAGTTTGTCCGCTGAGGAAGCAAAACTATCTTTTAAACTTTGGCCAATTTGGTAGGGTTTCAAAGCAACTTATGCACTTGTAAAACCCAGTTTTGACGAAAATACAAAATTCGCTTAGTGCGGTCTGGTACTCATGCGCATGTACGACTTGTTTTAGCTACACGACTGACCACATCTTGTTATGCTCGAACCTGTTTGAAGAGTCGCTGTATGAAGGTTCCACTCTCTTTTGTAAGCGGATGAGTGAAATGGTAGCACTGTTCCAAGAAAAACCTCACTACTTGAGCTGTTCAAGGGTGACAAAAATAGTAACAAGTTTGGTCTTAGTCACGCGCCTCCACTTCTTAACCCTACCGGGAGTTTGGACAGAGAGACTTCTAACACTTAGGACCGAGGTGATTTCTCTCTCGGGACGCAGAAGGCTGTGAAACCCGAGATGCTGATAATAGATTGAGACGTATTTTCACCAGTAAAATAGTGTCCCTGTGTCATCCGTTTAAACGGGGAACCACGCAGTGGTGTGGTCAGTCGCATAGCTGAAACTCCTCTTACGAATTAGGAAAGAGGTTGTTGTGACTTATGGCACAATGAACAGGAGAGTTTTGTTAACCTGAATTCCTGATAACTCGAACTCAAAGCCGTGTCGTCCTCATAAACCACGACAGTAATTACTAAAAGCCGTGGCAACTGTAACTAACTCTAGCGTTTGTTTTTTGTTCCTTATAAACCATTGCACTTATTACTAAAAGTCGTAGCAACTGCAACTAACTCGACTCTTATGTTTCGTGTTATTATCGCTATTGGTGCTGTACATCCAAAGGGACTGGCCTTTGCTCTGTGGCTGTGTTCACCCTACACTGCATCGATTCTTGTGCCTGCACCAACTGATTAGAAATCGTTCCAGTGTGCTTCGCATCACTTTGTGTGCTGTTCTGATTGGCTATTTTAGTGTTCGAGTGGCACTAAACAAACCGTTACAAACTGTTCAAATCAGTTCAAGACAGATGCTGCTGCGTGAATTAGCGTTTGAGTGAACAATAAGGCCATCATAGATTCTGCTGGCGCAATAGTTATGCGGAGCAGTGTGAACATAGCTTTATTCCAAACACTCAAACATGTTTATTGAACATAGCATGGCGTTGTATCTTGGAAGGTGAAGTAGATCTTCTCGTTTGATCGTGTTGTTGATTTAAAATCAAATCTGCACGGCGCGTTGTAAAACTGGTCACTGGTGTACAATGGATTCTTACTCCCAATCGACTGCCAAACTAGCACCATGCGTGTCTTTTTGGACGCCGTGCCATTGATAGGCTTGGTTTATCTTTTCATATAGACGGAGTAACAGGCACTTTGAGTTGATATAGGACGCATGCGTAGGCAGTGGGATGCACTCTAATCTAGTGCCCAGAGTCTTCGTTCCCGTTCACCAGCGATCTGGAAACGAGTGGTAGTAGCAAGTCCGAAAATGTCGATCTTCGAGTTGAATTGCGCATGTCCAACTACATTAGATATGAAAATTGCGTCATATTATAGTTTTGTTTCTTTCTGTTCATTTGAATTGTTTTAAAGTCGCTTCTTCCACGGACGTTTCATGAGTCGCTTGTTTCTTGAAGCGAAGCTACGAGTTGATGTGCATTTTACATCGCTTTTCCAGCTGCTTTGTAGTCTGTATGGCAGTCGTTAGAAGAGAAAAAGGGAAATAAGGCGCGCGCGAAACGAGGGAGCTCCGCGCGCTTCCAGGTGCCTGGCGAGTGCGCCCGCCCTGCTGTGCAGGGTTCATGTTATGATTCTTACGGAGTTTTTTTTTAATTAAGGTTTTCAATGCAGTTGACATATCGGGTTTGGCTAAAATATATGTAAACATTGTATAGCTGGCAGAAACATATATATTTTGATATATTAGAGATCGAATGTAGATACTTATTACAACGTTAATTACACTGTAAACATTGTAAAATGTATCGTCTTCACAAGTTAAGCCATGAGCGTAACGCTCGAGGGGGACTAGTCTTACACCATATTGCCTTATTTCACTGCAAATAACTGAAGTCGCTTTTGCCGGAGATGAAAAGGACCTCAAACTAAACTATATCATGTAAATTAATCAGAAAATAAATAAACATCCATAAATGGTTATTGCTTCAGTGAGCAAAATATCATGACAATGTTTTCTTGGTGGGCGGGTCTTTTCTTATTTCAGTCCTTTCCACTCCAGTAGCTACATGGGGCCAAAAGCTATGGGTCTGTTGGTTTACCTGTGTGTTTACCATTCATAAAAAATCGGGGAAACCTTTCGGAAGGAAGAAGGAACACGGCTTTTTGGGATGTTTCTGGCGGAAATTTTTTCAGAGAAACGGTGGTGGCTAGTTCCAGACTCTCTCTATACATTAGAGTCAATTGCACAAATGAATTTCTCAGCCTGGAAGTTTGTCTACCGTTCACGCAAAGCGTGAAGTGACCAGAGTTCCCATGGAAACGGTAAACAACCCTTAACAAACAGAGGCGTTCCTGGGAGATGTGGTGAGTCCATCGCCAAGCCTCCACCCAATTAGATATGCAATGCTTAATAGATCAGACCACAGATAACTTCTCCACGCGGTCTAGTTACCATCGATCTGGACCCCTTACTCACTTCTCATGATTTGTAAACTTCGAGAGTTAAGAGAGACGGCACCATTTGCGATATTTCACAATTTACAGGATTCACCTTGTACACGTCATAGTCTTTGTAAAGACCGCCAGGATATGATCCAAAATAGGTACTTTCGTCTCTCTTTAAAACTGTCATTGCCAAAAAATGTCCAAAGTCCATTTTTTTTGTATTATGTAGAAGCCGGAACGACTTCGTCGGCTAAAAGCTGCTCCTCAGATAAAGTTTTAGGCTGACGAAAACGACAAGTCTGGTTAGCTCTCGACTCGCTCCTTCCTTGATCTCCGCCATCATGTGTCAACTACAATGAATGACTGCTGACAAAAAATAAACAACTCTCACAAAGTGTATGCAGGCAAAGAGTTGTGGAAAATACGAACGAATGTATACGCTGTTTCTCGTTAAAACGATTGGTTCTAATTATACAGAGAATATATTTGCTATATGGCATTGTATTTTCATGCGTGTTTGAGAAGCCATATAAAAGACTCATGGTTCGTGTTTCATCAGGGGTTCCAAACACCTTGAAACAAAAGCACTCCGCGTCATAACCTACTGGAAGAGATCTCAAAAGCCTTTTGAACGAACGCTTTGACTCAAACAAGCCTTCTTCGTTTAATTGTTTCGCAATGATATCTTGGGCAAAAATGTTTGCATTCGCCACTTCCACATCTCCCATAACACACTTTGTTTTCCACCCAAAATTTTGCTTAAGCATTGTTTACAATTTCTCTCGAGACGATTGTACGGCCAAATACTATGCAAAATTTTGGGGGCAGACAAAGTGTATAATGGGAGATGTGGAAGTGGCGAATGGGTAGACCCTTTTTTCGCTCAAGTCCACCTCGGAAAGTTAGGGGTGTTATAAGGTCAATGAAGTATTTTTTTCGGAACTGTTAACGCATCGCCGACGAGTACATAGTTTGTGAACGTTAGACTGGTTCTTCAATGTTTTGCAACGGAATGCTGTCGTCACCGTTGCATTTGTAAGTGGCAAGAAAACATGACCTTGCAGCAACGTTTTGATTTAGAGTACATCGCTACACGTTAGGGTGCGTCAGATGAAAGAGATCAAATGAAATTAGCCTTCTTTCTTAGAGGGAAGCATGAAAGAAAGCAGTGTGTTATTTTTGAATGTCTTT